>ML777315.1:952155-974134 GCA_009831015.1 Picea engelmannii
ATGTCTTACAATGCTCAAACTGACAAACCGACTGCTCCAATGGCTTCCCAGTGTCCCAAAACCCCTGTCTGGGCTCTTTCGGCACCTCAATCGGTCGAAAAATGAAGAAGTTAGGCCTCCTGGAAGTCTCCCTCTTCAAGCTTATTGTCTCTGGTTCTACAATTCGCAACCTCCTTGCATGAACCTGGCTCACACGCTCTTTTAAGCGCAAAAACCCAGCACCGGTCGCAACCGCGCCAACGGTACAAACCGTAGAACAGTTAAGGGTGCGCCAGCCCCTAACCGCCTCGGCACCTGGGCGTATGGCGCATATGACCGTAGTTCTGGGAAATGGGTGGTTAGTTCGTTGAACCGCTCCAACTGTGTAACCCCCGCGCTCCAACTCGTGGGCATATGCAAATAGTAAAAACCATGGGCCACGTTCCAAATCCCGTGCATATACAATGGAGTGGCATATACAATGGAGTGGCATATGTATTAAAACACACCCGCGCGCACATTTTGTTATAACACGGTTATATGTGTACAATGGAACCATGGGTCGGGCCTAAGCCCCGGCCCGCCCCCTTTCCGTTTAATACTATGACCAAACTTAAATACAATGTAATCCATATTCTTTACAAGGAATGAACGGCGGCAAGTTGGTTATTGGAGTTTGTGAAAACACTATGTGGAGGAGAGGTCCGGGGGTCGAACCCCGCAACCTCCAATATTTTGTATAAAGAACTCCTTAGCCAACCAGTGAGTGACACGTGGCACCCTTGGATTGGGCCACGTGTCCTCCTATTATTGGCCACCCAAGGACACGTGTCAACATCCGACTCACCAATAATCGACCAATCAGCATCTGTCACGTCACCATCGTACGGTCTATACAGCCCTGCCACGTCAGACCGTACAGACTGTATGGACTGGTACAGTCAGCATCAAATTTTTGCCTGTTTGGCTTGGAGAACAGATCACGATATCTTCTCCATACGGACTCCGTTTGAGAAAGTAAATATACCACCGGAATCAGGAAGACGAGACGGCCGCAATGGCACTATTTTCGTCGAATTCTGAGCACTTTGAAAATTGAGCAAAATTTGATCCCCTGATCAATGAGGGACAACCTTTTGAAGGAGAAGCATAGTGGAGGATTGGCTCGACATTTCGATCATGATAAAACATTCGCACAGTTGAGAAGTTCATATTATTGGCAAGGTATGAGGAAAGAAGTGGTGAAATTTGTGAACAGATGTAGAATCTGCCAACATGCGAAAGGAAAAAGACAAAACACTAGATTGTATCAACCATTGCCAATACCAGAGAGGCCTTGGGATGCAATAAGCATGTATTTTGTGTTGGGACTGCCAAGAACACAAAGAGGATGTGATTCCATATTTTTGGTGGTAGATATATTTTCAAATATGACACACTTTATCCCATGTCAAAAGACCAGTGATGCAACACATGTTGCAAATCTATTTTTCAAAGAAGTTGTGAGACCTCACGGCCTACCCAGAAGTATCGTCTCGGACAGAGACACAAAAATTGTTGGTCATTTTGGAGAACACTGTGGAAAAAGTTGGGGACGGATCTGTCCTTCAACTCATCTTATCACCCTCAGACAGATAGACAGACTGAGGTGGTAAACATAAGTTTGGGAAACTTGTTGAGAAGTCTAGTCACTGATCATCATAACCAGTGGGATTAGATTCTCCCACAAGCAGAATTTGCATAAAACGACTTGCCAAATAGAAGCACTGGAAAGAGCCCATTCCAGGTATTATATGGAATGCAACCCAGGGGAGTATCCGAGTCGAGAGACTTGGGACAGAGTGAGATCAAAAGCGCTGGAGTATAATATTTTGTTGCAGAATTGCAGAAGCTCCATAGCCAGATCAGAGGACAATTACAGAACTCTAGCCAAGAGTACAAGCGCATAATTGATCAACATCGCAGAGAACTTCAATTTGAGGTGGGAGATCAAGTTTTGGCACATCTCAGGAAAGAAAGGTTCCCTAAGGGAACGTATAACAAGTTAAAAATGAAGAATATAGGACCATGTAAGATCTTGAGGAAGTTTGACGCAAATACCTATGAGATTGAGTTGACAGATGATGTGGGCATATCGCCCAAATTCAACGTTTCAGACCTGTATCCTTACTGGAAAGATGACGCAGAGGGATCAGAAGATCAAAATAAGATTCAGTGGGAGAAACAAATGCCTGTAGCAGAAAAACCACAGATGGAGAAGATCACTGATCAGAGAATTGGCAAGAATACCAGGAGGAAGACCTATCTTGAATATCTGGTTAAGTGGCAGGGGCACCCAATAGAGGATGCCAATTGGGAAAATGAAGTTGATATCAAAAAGCATGGAAAGTCGGTGTAGGAGCTCATGGACAGGAGTCCATGAATTTTTGTCTTGGGGGAGTATGATGCAGGAGCATCGTCGGCAAGCACACATGGTAGGACAACTCGGCGCCTGGGAATCATTTCAAAATCTCAAATGCTGGGAGTTACTGCGAATCTTTTGGAGCTGATTGAAAAAACAGAAGAAGATCAAACGTTTGGGAGCGAATGATCATGAGTGATCTGGGAGTTTCACTCTGAGTCTTGAATGTAACTGAACTTAGGTAGCAATTAGAGTTTTTTTTTTCTTCGAGTAGATGAGCATTAGGGGGGAACCCTAAGGACCCTCTCAGATAAATAGAGGTTTTGTACGCCCAAATGAGGCTGCTGCGAGTTAGTAGGAATTTTCTGAGTCTTGAGTTATTTTTTTGATATTAGTTGTAGCCATTTACTTTTAAATGAATATCACAGAGAAAAATTCACTCAAATGCATAGCACGGTTACTTTTTGTAATTCTTTGTTATTGTGTTTTCATAAATGAATGAATTTTGTTATGGGTGGATGAAATTGTGAATGTTAGTATAAGTTTCAATTGTTTCTAGTTTCAATTGTTTCTCTTATGTTGAGTGAGCACAAGGTGTGCACACAGAATGCAAGGAGTGTGTGATGGTATCTGTTTCGATTCTGTAGCTCAAAAGAGATAGCACGAAACTTCTCCTTTGCAAGGAATGCAAAGCGACTGTTACATGGTGTGCACAGTCACCCACAAGACCCGAGTCTTGCGTAAGAATCTGATGCAAGGAGTGCATAGATTTGGAATTTGGCTAAGTATCGAAGGGACTCCGTAAGAGTCAAAGCCGCGAAACACAAAATCCCGACTTGATCACAGTCATTGATCCAAGGAAAGATCTGGATCGTCAATCTAGCGCCATCGCGATTTCAGGTATCGAGAGAACGGAGGTAAGGAGACTCCCAAAGTTGCGAAATCGCGAATTGATCTGAGCCATTAGATCATGGGGAATCATGAGTTGTCGATCCGATGCTCACAAATATCAACATTTTGGGGATCGAGAGAACATAGGTGAATCGCATCGGGAATTCCCGATACACGAAATCCCGACGCGCTTGGGAATTGAGCCCCGGGTCATGGTGAATGGTCACATGGACGGAGGCTAAGGGAGGAGCTAGGGACCATTAAATATATTATCGGCATTTCGGGAGTTGAGGAGTCAGGGTTGGATCATTCGAAAAGTCCTGACATGCGAAATCGCCACGTGCCTTTTGCATAGGCGTGCGATCACAGCCCGTGGTCGAGGGGAGGTCAGGTTCACACTTGGTTCTTAGTCACGCAGATGGAGTGTTATAAAGAACCTGTGGATTTGTTCATGGGATTCCAGTAGGGAATCAAAAGAGTTGCTCCAGCTCATTAGAGTTAAGAACGATCCTTAGACTGGGAGGTCAGCAGACCCTGTCGAGTTAGGGGGTTTGCATCACAATGTATGGTATGTCAGACGCGTATTTCTCGACACTTTTGGGGTAATTAATCGTTAAGTCCCCTGATTTTTTAAGGAATATTGTTACACAATGAAGGAAGAAAATGATTGATATTATGCATGCTTAATGACAATGTACATTTCTACGTCCCACTAATTGCAGGTTACTCAAAGATAAGGTACTTCCTAGAGATAATTCCTTGCCTGATAAATGCGTAGAGGCAAAGAAAATGTTGAAATTGTTGGGTGTCGAGTACATATCATACCACGCATGTCTGAATAATTGTATTCTATACATAAAGGAATATGCAGAAAAAGAGATATGTCAAGAATGTCGGCATGACAAGCACCATAAATAAATAAAAAATGGTAAGGCACAAGGTTCTTCTCATAAGATATTGAGACACATGACTATAATTCCAATGATTCAAAGGCTCTTTCGTCGCAAATAATTGGTCGTGTTGCAAGGGTGGCATGCCTCACATAGAAGTGAGTCAGGAGTTATGTGAATCCCAACAGATTCAATAACCATGAAGAATATAGAGGATACATGGTCCGATAAGTTCAAGGATGAAGTATGGAGACTACGATTAAGCATAGCCATGGATGGAGTTAACCAATATTCCCTCCAAAACGCCAACTATTATGTGTGACCAATCATAGTGATCAATAACAATATCCCCCCATGGTGTTCTGTGAAGAATGAACATCTTGTGTTTGCTCTTATAGTCCTAGAAAGAAGAAAAGTGAAGAGAATGGATGTCTACCTCCGACCACTGATCAATGAATCTGATCAATTATGGGAAGGGATACATGTATATGATGTATCAAGACCCATACCAATAGAGAGGTATTTTACATTGTATGGTATATGTGCATACACCATGCACGATTATCTAGGACTAGGAGTTTTCTCTGGTATGCTTGTTGATTGATTTTTTTATATCTATAAGGTTATTTGGCATACTTAATTTGGTGCAACTATTTTTAATTTTGACACTAATGTGCTCTGTATACAAAACATCATAGGTCTTGTAACAAAAGGGTATCATGGATGTAAATTTTGTTGACCTTCTATAAAGGCTAGATGGTCCAACCACCTTCGAAATTCAGTGTACGATTGCTCAGGGGTATTCCTCCCAGAAGACCACCATTATAAAAGAGTTTCCTTTGCTTTCAATGGTAAATGAGAGAGATCCTAAAAGCCTACAATAATGAAACCAACAGATTGGATTAGGGCATATGACATAGAGAAGGAGAAGGAAATGGCATAATTGTTTGATTAAAATGGGGAACCTATGTTAAATTATCTTGATTTTTTTGACACCTATATTGAGAAAATGCCCATTGGGATGAAAAGGAAATTTGTATTTTATGGGCTTCCATATTTGGAGCATCTTAAGATTGACCAATTACTAGATCCCATGCATATATTCAAACATGTTTCATCTTCTTTATGGAGGCACATATCATAAAATAAAAGTGACACATTGGTTGTTGGGAGAGATCATATTGCTTCAAATACCAAAATGAGAAATTGGCCAAGAAAAGAAAGTAGAGGAGAGGTTGTTCCCTCTTGGTATTTTAAAGAAGGTGATGTCCCATGGATTTTTGAGAAAGATGATCTTTCTATGGCGAAGGATGTTATATTGGGTGTGAAGGAACCTTCTTTACATGGGTCGATTGTACGACGTTGCTTCAGTATAGAAGGGCATTTGTCGAGGTTGAAATCACATGACCATCCGAATCTTTTAAGGGTATGTTGAATACATGACTCTTCTTCTATAGTGTCGGTAAAAATATGTTATGCACTCATAGTTTTATGGAAATTAATGATGTGCGTGTCTATCTTGTAGTATTGTTATACTTTACTCGTGTGTGGTTGTGTGAACAAAATAGGGGAAAGATTAAGATGATCAACAAAATGAAATCATATACCTAAAATTTCTCCTGTGTAAATTTGTATGTGACCTATGGTGATCCCTTTAAAATCGGCTTCTTCAAAAAAGCCTTTGCTGGTAAATATCTCTTGCACAAATCTCCCCTCTAAAATTTGGCAAAAGAATGAAAGAATGAATAGGGTTTTCATTTATAAACACATACATTTAGAAAAACCGAAATTCTCACTCAATTTTTCATTGTATATTTCGACGCGTTGATGATAAACATGTACTTTGTTTTTTATTTCATAACTTACTTCTTTGGTGCGCTATAAAGTATCGAGAGCATCGATGCAGTGGATATGTCGAACGCACCGACACATTTTCCGTTACATATTTTGGTGCATTAAAGATAAATGTGTGCGTTATTTTTTAACTTGTTTAATCGGTGCACTATACAATTTTTATAGCACTGGTGCAGTGTTTAAGTATTAACGCATCGACAAACAATTTAATTTACAAAATGAAAAATGCAAACATCTTCTTTAAATTTTATGGAGGTTTGCTTTGCGGAAGCAATAGTGGAAGTCGTTATTTGATGCCTCTCATAACTTACTACACCGGGGTGTTTTGGATATCCAAACGCATTCAGGTGTCGTGATATAATTAGGTGCACCGTTAACTTTTAAAAGTTATTCAAAATTCTGTTTGAAGTGAGATTGTTCTATGCTTCCCAAGATGATGGTTTTGGCTCAACTGCAAGAAAAAATGAATTATAATATCAAATGGCCAATTCTTCAAATTCCAACTCATTACATATCATTGTAAATCCTCGATCAAGCACTCCCCTGACGATTGTAGTTACTTTAGATTTGATTTACAATGTATTTATATCATTGAATTTATGTTATGTATGCACATGCAGTTGAATAATTGTTCATTGAGTTTTGCATGATCATGATTTATGATCGAGTTCGAATGACCAAGATATTCTAGTAGTCCCAAAATTTTACAAGCCCTTATCAAGAGAAAGAAATCATGGATAGATGCTTGATAAAAATGGATAGCTACTTTAGCCTACCAATTATAACATGCAATCTTCCAACAACCAGCCTGGGTCAATGGTATTACACAATGAATTAGATATGTTTTATACAGACACCCCTTGGGGTGTAAGAAGAAGATGATTGAGTAATTGTATTTTTGGATTTTCAATGAAACTAATATAAATGTATTGCTTAATTCGGCATTTGGGTTGGTCGCATGCTTATTATTGAGAAACAAAATCGATGCTTCTAATAGATGTTTGGTATAATGTTTGAACATACTAAATGCATTGTGTTACTTATATTATCGATGTAATGTTCAATATTTTTATAATTAGGATTTTGACGACGAGCAACCTGTATGCTATATACCATTGCACCCCACTACAATGTCAAGTCACGAGCTTGTTATTAAACGATCACAACTCGGAGAGGAAGCATACCGAGCATGGATGAATCAATCACCTATTCAATTCCCACTACGTCTTGAGTCACCAATTCAAAACCTCTATAGCAGCACTAGTTCTTCACACGTTGGGGGCAAAGGAAATGATACAGATTTTGGTATGGATGATTTGTTACGAGATACCCAAGCCATGGAGGGAATGTTGTTTCATGCATTCCAACAAAATAATCTAGGGGATGACTCTAATATTGTTGATACCTTCTTCCAAAACCTTAAATGTGCTTCTACCACCCCTCTCTATGGACATGGGTCAAGGTCTACCCAACCAAGGACAACAATGTTACCGTACAACTTGAAAGTAATGTATGGTATGTTATATGTGTGTTTCTCGACACTTTTGAGGTAATTAACCATTAAGTCCCTTGATTTTTTAAGGAATATTGTTACACAATGAAGGAAGAAAATGGTTGGTTTTATGCATGCTTAATGACAATGTACATTTCTACTTCCCAATAATTGCAAGTTACTCAAAGATAAGGTACTTCCAAGAGATAATTCCTTGCCCGATAGCTGCGTAGAGGTAAAGAAAATGTTGAAATTGTTGGGTGTTGAGTACATATCATACCACACATGTCTGAATGATTGTATTCTATACATAAACGAATATGCAGACAAAGGGATATGTCAAAAATGTGGGCATGCAAGCACCATAAATATAAAAAAACAATGGTAAGGCACATGGTTCTTCTCATAAGATATCGAGGCACATGCCTATAATTCCAACGATCAAAGGCCCTTTCATTGCAAACAATTAGTAGTGTTGCAAGGGTGGCATTCCTCACATAGAAGTGAGTTAGGATTTATGTGAATCCCAATAGATTCAATAGCCATGAAGCATATAGAGGATATATGGCCCGATAAATCCAAGGATGAAATATGGAGCCTATGATTGAGCATATCCATGGATAGAGTTAACCTGTATTCCCTCCAAAACACCAACTATTATGTTTGGCCAATGGTAGTGATCGATAAAAATATCCCCCCATGGTGTCCTATGAAGAATGAACATCTTGTGTTTGCTCTTGTAGTCCTAGGCAAAAGAAAAGTGAAGAGAATGGATGTCTACCTCCAACCATTGATCGATGAATTTGAGAAATTATGGGAAGGCATACATGTATATGATGTGTCAAGACCCATCCAAATGGAGAGGTATTTAACGTTGTATTACATATGTGCATACACCATGCACAATTATATAGGACAATGAGTTTTCTCTGGTAAGCATGTTGATTGATTTTTTTATATCTTTAATGTTATTTGGCATACTTCATTTGGTGAACCTATTTTTAATTTTGACACTAATGTGCTCTATATCACACCTCTTGTAACAAAAGGGTATCATGGATGTAAATGTTGTGGACCTTCTATAAAGGCCAGGTGGTCCAACCACCTTCGAAATTCGGTGTACGACTTCTCGAGGGTATTCCTCCCGGAAGACCACCCCTATAAAAGAGTTGCCTTTGCTTTCAATGGTAAACCAAAGAGAACCCAAAGGCCTACAATAATGACACCAACAAATTGGATTAGGGCATATGACACAGAGAATGAGAAGGAAATGGAATAATTGATTGATTAAAATGGGGAACCTCTATTAAATGATCCTAATTTTTTTGACACCTATATTGAGAAAATACCAATTGGGATGAAAAGGAAATTTGTATTTTATGGGCTTCCAGATTTGGAGCATCTTAAGATTGACCACTTACTATATCCCATGAATATATTAAAAAATGTTTCATCTTCTTTAAGGAGGCACATACCATAAAATAAAAGTGACACATTGTTTGTTGGGAGAGATCTTATTGCTTCAAATACTAAAAAGAGAAATTGGCCAAGAAAAGAAAGTAGAGGAGAGGTTGGTCCCTCTTGGTCTTTTAAAGAAGGTGATGTCCCATGGATTTTGGAGAAAGATGATCTTTCTATGGCCAAGGATGTTATATTGGGTGTGAAGGCACCTTCTTTATTTGGTTTGACTCTATGACATTGCTTCATTGTAGAAGGGCATTTGTCGAGGTTGAAATCACATGACCATTTGAATCTTCTAAGGGTAAGTATGTCGAATACATGACTCTTCTTCTATAGTGTTGGTAAAAAAGTGTTATGCACTCACAATTTTATGGTGATTAATGATGTGTGTGTCTATGTTGTATTGTTATTATCCTTTGCTTGTATGTGGTTGTGTGAACCAAATAGGGGAAAGATTAAGATGATCAACAAAATTAAATCATATACCTGAAATTTCTCCTGTGTAGATTTGTATGTGACCTACAGTGATCCCTTTCAAATTTGCCTCTTCAAAAAAGTCTTTGCTAGTAAATCTCTCTTGCACAAATCTCCCCTCTAAAATTTGGCAAAAGAATGAAAGAATGAATAGGGTTTTCATTTATAAACACATACATTTAGAAAAATTGAAATTCTTGCTCACTTTTTCGTTGTATATTTCCACGCATTGATGATAAATGTGCACTCTGTTTTTTATTTCATAACTTAGTTCTCGGGTGCGCTATAAAGTACAGAGAGCACCGGTGTGATGGCTATGTCGAATGCACCGACTTATTTTACGTTACATATTTCAGTGCATTGATGATAAACGTGCGCGTTATTTTTAACTTGTTTAATCGGTGCACTATACAATTTGTCTAGCACTGGTGCAATGTTTAAGCACTAACGCATCGACAAACAATTTAATTTATAATATGCAAATCCAAGCATCTGCTTTAAATTTTGTGGATATTTTGCTTTGCGAAGGCAATAACGGAGGTCACTTTTCGATGCCTCTCATAACTTACCGTACCGGGGTATTTTGGATATCCAAACACATCGAGGCATCCTGATATAATTAGGTGCACCGTTAACTTTTAAAACTTTTTCGAAAAATTGTTTGAAGTTAGATTGTTCTATGCTTCCCAAGATGATGGTTTTGGCTCAAATGCAAGAAAAAATTAATTATAATATCAAATGGCCAGTTATTTAAATTCCAACTCATTACATATCATTGGAAGTCTTTGATCAAGCACTACCCCGCCGATTGCAGTAACTCTAGATTTTATTTACAATTTATTTATCTCATTGACTTTATGTTATGTATGCACATGCAGTTGAATAATTGTTCATTGAATTTTGCACGATCATGATTTATGATCGAGTTCGGATGCACGAGATATTCCAGTAGTCCCAAAATTTTGCAAGCTCTTATCAAGAGAAAGATATTGCAGATAGATGCTTGATGAAAATGGATCGTTACTTTACCAATACCAAATATAACATGCCCTCTTCCAAAAACCAGCATGGGTCAATGGTTTTACACTATGAATTAGATCTATTTTATACAGACACCCCTTGCGGTGTAAGAAAAAGATGATTGAGTAATTGTGTTTTTCGATTTTCAATGGAAATAATGTAAATGTATTTCTTAATTCAACATTTTGGTTGGTTGCATGTTTATTATTGAGAAAAAAATTTACAGGCTTCTAACAGATGTTTGGTATAATGCTTGAACATACTAAATGCATTATGTTACTTATATTATCGATGTAATATTCAATAATTTTACAATTAGGATTTTGACGACGAGGGACCTGTATGCCATATACCATTGCAACCCACTATGATGTCAAGTCACTAGCTTGCTATTAAATGAGCACAACTCGGAGAGGAAGCATACTGAGCATGGTTGAATCAATCACCTATTCAATTCCCACTATGTCTTGAGTCACCAATTCAAAACATCTATAGCAGCACTAGTTCTTCACACGTTGGGGGTGAAGGAAATGATACAGAGTTTGGTATGGATGATTTCTTACGAGATACCCAAGCCATGAAGGTAATGTTGTTTCATGCATTTCAACAAAATAAACTAGGGGATGATGCTAATATTGTCCATACCTTCTTCGAAAACCTGAAATGTGCTTCCAAGAGCTATGGACATGGGTCAAGGTCTACCCAACCAGGGACAACAATGTTACTGTACAACTTGAAAGCAATGTATGGTATGTTAGATGCGTATTTCTCGACACTTTTGAGGTAATTAACCATTAAGTCCCATGATTTTTTAAGGAATATCGTTACACAATGAAGGAAGAATATGGTTGATTTTATGCATGCTTAATGACAATGTACATGTCTACTTCCCACTAATTGCAGGTTACTCAAAGATAAGGTACTTCCGAGAGATAATTCCTTTCCCGATAGTTGCGTAGAGGCAAAGAAAATGTTGAAATTGTTGGGTGTTGAGTACATATCATACCACGGATGTCTGAATGATTGTATTCTATACATAAAAGAATATGCAGACAAAGAGATATGTCCAGAATGTGGGTATGACAAGCACCATAAATAAATAAAAAACTAGGGTAAGGCAGATGGCTCTTCTCATAAGATATTGAGGCACATGCTTATAATTATAATTATTCAAACGCCCTTTCGTTGCAAACAATTAGTTGTGTTGCAAGGGTGGCATGCCTCACATAGAAGTGAGTCAGAAGATATGTGAATCCCAACAGATTCAATAGTGATGAAGCATATAGAGGATACATGGACTGATAAATTAAAGGATTAAGTATGGAGCATACGATTGAGAATAGCCATGGATGGAGTTAACATGTATTCCTTCCAAAATACCAACTATTATGTTTTTTCAGTGGTAGTGATCAATAACAATATCCCCCCATGGTGTTTTGTGAAGAATGAACATCCTGTGTTTTCTCTTATAGTCCTAGGTAGAAGACAAGTGAATAGAATGGATGTCTACCTCCAACCACTGATCGATGAATTTGAGAAATTATGGGAAGGGATACATGTATATGATGTATCATGACACATCCGTATGGATAGTTATTTTATGTTGTATGACATATGTGCGTACACCACACACGATTATCTAGGACTAGGAGTCTTCTCTAATAGCATGTTGATTGATTTTTTTTTATCTATAATGTTATTTGGCATACTTAATTTGGTGCAGCTATTTTTAATTTTGACACCAATGTGATCTTTATACAAAACATCGCGGGTCTTGTAACAAAAGGGTATCATGGATGTAAATGTTGTGGACCTTCTATAAAGACTAGGTGGTCTAACCACCTTCGAAATTGGGTGTACGACTGCTCTAGAGTATTCCTCCCGGAAGACCACCCTTATAGAAGAGTTGCCTTTGCTTTCAATTGTAAACTAGAGAGAACCCGAAGGCATGAAATAATGACACCAACAAATTGGATTAGGGCATATGACACATAGAAGGAGGAGGAAATGCCATAATTGTTTGATTCAAATGGGGAACCTATGTTCAATGATCCTAATGTTTTTGACACCTATATTGAGAAAATTCCCATTGGGATGAAAAGGAAATTTGTATTTTATGGGCTTCCATATTTGGAGCATCTTAAGATTAATCACTTACTAGATCCCATGCATATATTAATAAAAGTTTCATCTTCTTTATAGAGGCACATATCATAAAATAAAAGTGACACATTGGTTCTTGGGAGAGATCTTATTGCTTCAAATACTAAAAAGAGAAATTGGCCAAGAAAACAAAGTAGAGGAGAGGTTGGTCCCTCTTGGTCTTTTAAAGAAGGTGATGTCCCGTGGATTTTGGAGAAAGATGATCTTTCTATGGCGAAGGATGTTATATTGGGTGTGAAGGCACCTTCTTTATATGGGTCAACTCTACGAATTTGCTTCACTATAGAAGGTCATTTGCCGAGGTTGAAATCACATGACGATTTAAATCTTCTAAGGGTAAGTATGTTGAATACATGACTCTTCTTCCACAGTGTCGGTAAAAATATGTTACGCACTCACAGTTTTATGGAAATTAATGATGTGCGTGTTTATCTTATAGTGTTATTATCCTCTGCTTGTGCGTGGTTGTGTGAACCAAATAGGGGAAAGATTAAGATGATCAACATAATGAAATCATATACCTGAAATTTGTCATGTGTAGATTTGTATGTGACCTACGATGATCCCTTTCAAATTTGCCTCTTCAGAAAAGTCTTTGCTGGTAAATATCTCTTGCACAAATCTCCCCTCTAAAATTTGGCAAAAGAATGAAATAATGAATAGGTTTTCATTTATAAACACATACATTTAGAAAATTGAAATTCTAGCTCATTTTTTCGTTATATATTTCAACGCATTGATGATAAATGTGCATTTTTTATTTATTTAATAACTTACTTCTCCGGTGCGCTATAAAGTACCGAGAGCACCGGTGTGGTGGCTATGTCAAACGCACCAACACATTTTTCGTTACATATTTCAGTGCATTGATGATAAACGTGTGCGTTATTTTTTAACTTGTTTAATCGGTGCACTATAAAATTTGTAGAGCACTGGTGCAGTGTTTAAGTAATAACGGATCGACAAACAATTTAATTTACAGAATGCAAATGCAAACATTTGCTTTAAATTTTATGTAAGTTTTTCTTTGGGGAGGCAATAACAGAGGTCACTTTTTGATCCCTGTCATAACTTACCGCATTGGGGTGATTTGGATATCCAGACGCATCGAGGCATCGTGATATAATTAGGTGCACCGTTAACTTTTAAAAGTTATTCAAAATTCTATTTGAAGTTAGATTGTTCTATGCTTCCCAAGATGGTGGTTTTGGCTAAAATGCAAGAAAAAATGAATTATAATATCAAATGACCAATTCTTCAAATTCCAACTGATTATATATCATTGCAAGTCCTTGATCAAGCACTCCACCGCCGATTGCAATAACTCTATATTTTATTTACAATTTATTTATCTCATTGAATTTATGTTATGTATGAACATGTAGTTGAATAATTGTTCATTGAATCTTGCACGATCATGATTTATGATCGAGTTCGGATGCACAAGATATTTCAGTAGTCCCAAAATTTTGCAAGCTCTTATCAAGAGAAATATATTGTAGATAGATTCTTGTTGAAAATGGATAGCTACTTTACCCTACCAATTATAACATGCCATCTTCCAACAACTAACCTCGGTCAATGGTATTACACTATGAATTAGATATGTTTTATACACACACCCCTTGGGGTGTAAGAAAAAGATGATTGAGTAATTGTATTTTTTTATTTTCAATGGAACTAATGTAAATTTATTGCTTAATTCGACATTTGGGTTGGTTGCATGTTTATTATTAGGAAAAAAACTTACATGCTTCTAATAGATGTTTGGTATAGTGTTTGAACATATTAAATGCATTGTGTTACTTATATTATCAATGTAATGTTCAATATTTTTACAATTAGGATTTTGACGACGAGCGACTCGTATGCCATATACCATTGCACCCCACTATGATGTCAAGTCATGATCTTGCTATTAAACGAGCACAACTC
Source organism: Picea engelmannii (assembly GCA_009831015.1). Lineage (NCBI taxonomy): Eukaryota > Viridiplantae > Streptophyta > Pinopsida > Pinales > Pinaceae > Picea > Picea engelmannii. Next base: position 966,716 of record ML777315.1, read on the forward strand.
GGAGAGGAAGCATATTGAGCATGTTTGAATCAATCACCTATTCAATTTCCACTATGTCTTGAGTCACCAATTCAAAACCTCTATTGCAGCATTAGTTCTTCACACATTGGGGGTGAAGGAAATGATACAGAGTTTGGTATGGATGATTTCTTACGAGATACCCAAGCCATGGAGGGAATGTTGTTTCATGCATTCCAACAAAATAAACTAGGGGATGATGCTAATATTGTCGATACCTTCTTCGAAAACCTAAAATGTCCTTCCACCACCCCTCTCTTTGGACATGGGTCAAGGTATACCCAACCGGGGACAACAATGTTATTGTACAACTTGAAAGCAATGTATGGTATGTCAGACGCGTGTTTCTCGAATCTTTTGAGGTAATTAACAATGAAGTCCCTTGATTTTTTAAGGAATATTGTTACACAATGAAGGAAAAAAAATGGTTGATTTTATGCATGCTTAATGACAATGTACATTATACTTTCCACTAATTGTAGGTTAATCAAACATAAGGTACTTCCGAGAGATAATTCCTTTCTCGATAGTTGCGTAGAGGCAAAGAAAATGTTGAAATTGTTGAGTGTTGAGTACATATTGTTGACGCTCAAAAGCGCAACGTGGGGTACCTCCATGCAAATTGGTTTCAAGGCCTTATTATTTATATATAGTAAATAATATGCTAAATAGATGGGACCCCATATGTGAATGATGATGAAGGATGCCTCGTCTTTTATGCGCTCATGTCTATTTTTTCAAAAATGACTCTACATTTTTAAAGTTTCGAAATCACTTTCCAAGTAAAATGGGCAAATGATAGGTTATTGACGATTTAATTCAAAGAGAAAAGGTGTTGCATTAATGAGCATCTTGGTTTTATTTTGTGGCACATGTATTTGAATGGTGGATTTAAACTCCAAGCATGAAGTTGTATATGGTTATGACATATTTCACTTATGATTTCTTGTTAAGTATCATGCATCATTGTTAAGGTTTATACGGGTGGCAATGCTTCCCTAGAAAAAAATGGGGACATACAACATATTTTGTGCTAAGTGTTAAGCACACACATTAGGCTTGAAAAATTTATGGAAGGTGGCATATCCGACTTTGTATTGAATTTTTTATGGTAGCTATGGTGGATTATGCGTTGGAGGTGTTAGTGCACTCGTACTGACCTATGGTTGATGGAATTAATGCATACACGACTTGCAATTATTGCACGTCCCTCTAACCCTACTTTGAGGTCGCCACCCTCGCTTGGTTCGCATTTGGTCGATTTCTTGGTTGGTGTTGCCTCCATGTTGCTCGGCTTTGGAAGAAATGGTCGTGTTTTTGGTTTTCCATGCCATTCTACATATAGGTACGAAAGCTCTTACTGCACCATCCATGAAATATAGCTCTACTCAGAATTAAATCATAATGTTGGCTCTTGCATTTGCTTACAGACAGTGTTTTTACAAAGTGTAATGCATGTGGGTATCAATTGTGTAATGCCATTTAAAGAGGAGGTTCTCCATGTTAGTATTCAAGTGTTTCAAGTTGATGATAGTGTTCAAACTTTTTTTTGTTCGGATTATGTGATTTCTTTATGTCCATAATGGATACTGCTATGTGTTGTAACTATTGGCAAATTTTGTAGCAAAAGTTGTTCAGGTTTAACTCGTCTACGGTCATTTAAATTCGAGGGTTTCTTTTCTCTGTGATATAAAAGAATAGTTGTTTGCTTAATGGAATTACCGGTCTTGGAAGCTTTTTAGCTCACGTTTGTCAGTTGTCTGTATATAAATGAATATATTTTTCTTACGGCCACCATGAGAAGTCTGTGGAAAGTTTGTGATAAGAGATGGTTAAAATGTTCTTTTTTGCAAAACCCTTGAATTGTTCACCTTCACGTTCGCCCATACCTCAGTTCTTTTAATGAGTCGCAATTTCAAACTTTAAGTTGTTGACTATGTTGTGTTCCATAGCGCGCTTGATGTGGTATGAATTTAGTAGTGTTGAATATCTTTGTCGACAATCTATTATAAAAAAGGAACTCTACAAATAAAGGAAATAAAAGTGTACAGTGAGAAGATTTGTTACTGGCATTAAATCTTAGTTCGTTGGTTGATTATCCACGGGGGTTTATGGCCGATTTTGGAAAACTATATAATGTTAAGAAAAGAGAACAGCAGTTGCACATGGGTTTCGAACCCAGTCTGTTTACACAACAACTATTTAAGGTTGGTTGTTGGCTTATGTTGCATTCTCAGCCCCATTGCGCGCTAGTTGTGGTTTGTTTTTAGCTATTGGAATGATTCTTTGGACAGTCTATTATTAAAAGAACTCCGTGAATAAAAATAAAGAGTGTGGAGTGGATAGTCTTGGAGATTTCATGGTGTTTTGAAGCAGCAATGTGTTGGATTTGACTTACTAAACAAAGAAAAGTTTTGGCAATTGTTTTATTAATGAAAATAGTTGTGTATTGGAATTAAATTATGAAACAGAGAAGTGTTTTGGCAATTTTGTTGTTGATGGCGATGGCATTTTTTTTTTAATAAGTGTTACGACATATAATAGAACAATAATCATTTTTCCCTCTCATTATACCATTTTTCGCTCACTATACTCCCCCTCATCCTCCCAAATACATTAAAACACTCCATGTTCTATTATTATGAATTTAAAATTCTTTATGGAAAGAAAATGATTAATATAAAAGATGGTTAATGACTGGTGTTTAGAAGGTTGGATTTAGATACAATCTATGTTACTTCTGCATTTGCTTGAACAATATTCGTTTATCTTGTCCCATCCATGCTACCATTTTCCATACACTATAAACCCCTCATCTTCCCAACAGCCCTACCACTCCCTGTTCAAATGGCAATTGATTGATGAAGTTTTAAGGTGTTAATGGATGGATTGCATGTGTTCTGTGGTGAATAATAGAGCCAACTTTTTTATTTTATTTAGGTAGATTTTATTGCATGGATTGTTAAGATTTTTTCATGACATTTTGGAATATTGCTAAAGGATGAGCTTCTTTAGCAGAGGCAGTAATGGCAGAGGCAATAAAGGTAGAGGAAATTGGAAGAGAGGCCATAGAAGGCCTCGATTTTCAATTCATTTTGATGTTCACCCACGAGAATTAAATCAGCTCTTTCAAGTCGGGTTTTCCAACCTTGTTGGCCACGGGATCCTCCAACCCTGACCTTAAAGACCTCCCTTCCAAGCACATCAAAACTTTTATGGTATCAGTGTTCCTCCTCGTGTGTCAATGCAACCAGAACCGTCTGCCAACGATGGTTGGAAAAATATTTTCCACCAGCCTGTTGTTCATCACCACGGTTGGCCTACTACTTCTTTGCCATTACCCCCTCCGCCACCGCCAAAGAATCAAATTTCCCAAGCTGGTCATGTTGTCTCACCTGTGCAATCATCTCATGCTAGTAAGAGGTTAAAAAACGATGTTCCTAAGCTTGTGCAAGATAAAGGAAAAGGAGTGGCCACTGCCTCCAAATCATCCAAAGAGTCATTTGAATCTGTGTCTTCATGTCTTCATCTTAAGGATGATTGTTCTCACGTTATCAGTGCAGTCTAGCCTCAAGGTTCCAATCAGCCTAAGGATGTCACAGAAAGATCAAAAGAGGACAGCAATGAGAAAAGGCCAAATGCCTTTCACTGTAAATATGTTTTTTAAATGATGATTTCTGTTATTTTATATTTGAGGACGGTATTTTTACTTTGACATTGTTTTGGACAGCAAGCATATATTTAGGCAGTTTTTTTGGACAACATGGATATAATACTTTTTGGGATATGGTCATATTATATTTTGTTGATATTTAAAATATTTGATCATAATTATGAGAACGAGAGTTACAAGGAGGATATTTGAATCAAATGATTGAGCTTTATATTTCATGTGTGATGATTATTAAAGGAAATAATTGAAAGTCACAAGGGGTCCCGCCTATTTAGTTATTATTTAATTAAGACCCTTATTTATATATATTATTATTATTTGCCTCAACTAATTAGTTAAGCTAATTAGACTTAACTAGGAAAAAGTAGTTGAACTACCATAACCTATTGAGAAGGAATAAAATCTCAATGGAAGGAGGAGACAAAGGGGAGAGAATAGAAGGAGAACTACAACCATAAGGTTTTCTCTACACTAGTGAGATACTTTCAATTTTCATTCATTCTGAATTTACTAGAAGGCTTAACCCTTTTGCAGGGTCTTATTGAAGACAATAGGATTCAAAAATTGAATCACATATTTCAATAGCTTGTTTTAAAGGTGTATGATTTATCTTTTGCAATCTGTGTATTCTTGTTTGTTTATGAATTGAATTTCATGACTGATAAAGATTATCTTGCAGAGTCAAGTGACAACATTTTGTGGCAAGTTGATTTAGATCTTTAGCTTTAGCTTTCTTTTTGTTGTCAGAGTCTTTTTGTATGGTGCCCATCGAAGGCTTCTAAATCTGACTTTGGTCCCTACACTCACATGGGTTTGTAAAGAGAACTCGGTTTTGTATCTCATAATGAAATAAATATAAAAATCAGATTATTGTTTCAGTCGCACATGTGTGTTTTAATGATCTGGTTCATTTTTTTGCTTGTTATCTCCATGTACATTTATATGTAATTTCTGTACACATTTCTATAACTTTTGTTTAATTTTATTTCCTTTGCACAGTTACATATAACATATAAAAACCATCCTTGATCCCTTGTACATAATACCTGTGGATTAAGTGATTGTTTTAAGGCTATAAACCCCATGTGACATTCCCAACTATCCTGCCTTAGCCTGGAAAGATTTGAAAATGTTTGAGTAAGGTTTTCAATACCTTTTCCTCAACACATATCATACCAAGCATGTCTGAATGTTTGCATTATGTACATAAACGAATATGCAAACAAAGAGATATGTCCAGAATGTGGGCTTGACAAGCACCATAAATCAAAAAACAAGGGTAAGGCGCATTTTTCATCTCATAAGATATTGAGGCACATGCTTATAATTCCAACGATTCAAAGGCCATTTTGTTGCAAATAATTAGTCGTGTTGCAAGGGTGGCATGCCTCACATAGAAGTGAGTCAGGAGTTATGTGAATCCCAACATATTCCATAACCATGAAGCATATAGAGGATACATGGCCCGATAAATTCAAGGATGAAGTATGTAGCCTACGATTGAGCATAGCCATGGATGGAGTTAACCTATATTCCCTCCAAAACCCCAACTATTCTATTTGGCTAGTGGTAGTGATCAATAAAAATACCCCCCCATGGTGTTTTGTGAAGAATGAACATCTTGTGTTTGCTCTTATAGTCCTAGGCAGAAGACAAGTGAAGAGAATGGATGTCTACCTCCAACCATTGATCGATGAATTTCAATAATTATGGGAAGGGATACATGTATATGATATATTAAGACCCATCCCAATGGAGAGGTATTTTATGTTGTATCACATATGTGCACACACCATGCACGCTTATCTAAGACTATGAATTTTCTCTGGTAAGCATGTTGATTGATTTTTTTATATCTATGATGTTATTTGGCATACTTAATTTGGTGCAACTATTTTTAATTTTGACACTAATGTGCTTTGTATACAAAACATCGCAGGTCTTGTAACAAAAGGGTATCATGAATGTAAATGTTGTGGACTTTCTATAAAAGCTAGGTGGTCCAACCACCTTGGAAATTCGGTGTACGACTGCTCGAGGGTATTCCTCCGGAAGACCACCCTTATAGAAGAGTTGCATTTTCTTTCAATGGTAAACCAAAGCGAACCCGAAGACCTGAAATAATGACACCAACAGATTGGATTGGGGCATATGACATAGAGAAAGAGAAGGAAATGACATAATTGTTTGATTCAAATGGGGAACCTATGTTCAATGATCCTTATTTTTTTGACACCTATATTGAGAAAACGCCCATTGGGATGAAAATGAAATTTGTATTTTATGGTCTTCCATATTTGGAGCATCTTAAGATTGACCACTTACTAGATCCCATGCATCTATTAAAAAATGTTTCATATTCTTTATGGAGGCCAATATCATAAAATAAAAGTGACACATTGGTTGTTGGGAGAGATCTTATTGCTTCAAATACTAAAAATAGAAATTGGCCAAGAAAAGAAAGTAGAGGAGAGGTTGGTTCCTCTTGGTCTTTTAAAGAAGGTGATGTCCCATGGATTTTAGAGAAAGATGATCTTTTTATGGCGAAGGATGTTATATTGGGTGTGAAGGCACCTTCTTTATATGGGTCGACTCTACGACGTTCCTTCACTATAGAAGGGAATTTGTTGAGGTTGAAATCACATGACCATCTGAATCTTCTAAGGGTAAGTATGTCAAATACACAACTCTTCTTCTATAGTGTCAGTAAAAATATGTTTTGCACTCACAATTTTATGGCAATTAATGATGTGTGTGTCTATCTTGTAGTGTTATTATCCTTTGCTTGTGTGTGGTTGTGTGAAAAAAATAGGGGAAATATTAAGATGATCAACATAATGAAATCGTATACCTGAAATTTCTCCAGTGTAGATTTGTATGTGACCTACGGTGATCCCTTTCAAATTTTCCTCTTCAAAAATGTCTTTTCTAGTAAATCTCTCTTGCACAAATCTCCCCTCTAAAATTTGGCAGAAGAATTAAATAATGAATAGTGTTTTCATTTATAAACACATACATTTAGAAAAACTGAAATTCTCGCTCATTTTTTCGTTGTATATTTTGACGCATTGATGATAAATGCGTAGTCTGTTTTTTATTCCATAACTTACTTCTCCGGTGCGCCATAAAGTACAAAGAGCACCGGTGTGGTGGCTATGTCGAACACACTGACACATTTTTCGTTACATATTTTGATGCATTGATGATAAACGCTCCCGTTATTTTTTAACTTGTTTAATCGGTGCACTATACAATTTGTATAGCACTAGTGCAGTGTTTATGTACTAACGCATCGACAAACAATTTAATTTACAAAATGAAAATGCAAACATCCGCTTTAAATTTTATGGAGGTTTTTCTTTGTGGAGGCAATAACAGAGGTCACTTTTCGATGCCTCTCATAACTTACCACACCAGTGTGTTTTGGATATCCAGACGCATCAAGGCGTCATGATATAATTAGGTGCACCATTAACTTTTAAAATTTATTCAAAATTATGTTTGAAGTTAGATTGTTCTATGCTTACCAAGATTATGGTTTTGGCTCAAATGCAAGAAAAAATGAATTATAATATCTAATGGCCAATTCTTCAAATTCCAACTCATTACATATCATTGCAAGTCCTTGATCAAGCACTCCCCCGCCGATTGCAGTAACTCTAGATTTTATTTACAATTTATTTATCTCATTGACTTTATGTTATGTATGCACATGCACTTGAATAATT
>ML777315.1:981660-1009789 GCA_009831015.1 Picea engelmannii
AGATGAGCCCGTATACTCGTGTACCTGGCATTTTCATAGATTCATGGAGGAGGGACCTCGTGGGGGCACAACCATTGGAGGAGGAAACAATGGACATTATCAACAAGATGGCCTAGGGGCTATCTACAAATGGATCCAAGGGGTTATGACCTCGTGTACCTGGCTAGGTTGGAGGAAAGGATGAAGGGTAGAGGTTTTGTTTCCCATTAGGACTTTAATGTCACAAAAGATGTTCCACCTTAGTGTCACAACAAACATTCCACCTGTTGTGCATAATGGTGAAGATATTAGAGATCTCAAATTGTCATTCCACAAGACTGGAGAGGATGGACCAATTAATTGACATTATGCAACTACTAGTATTGATATCCCTTTGTCAGATTCCTACAAGGATGTTGAATTACCTTTTTACAACTTAGTGGGATTTTATGAAGCTCAACCAAAGGTAGGTGTCATTAAGAAACTTATGAATCATACCCTCATGAGTGGTTCCATTGTGGTTGAAGTAGGTAGCCAAGACCAACATTCTCTAGAAAGGGAAAGGAGACCCAAAAGTTAGAAATGCATAAAAATTTTTGAGGATCTAGTAATATTGAACCTAGGGACCAAAACTAGGCTCAACAATCTCTTGGAACTGGAAGAACTGGTGGTAGTAGACATGTTCCCTTGCAGAAAAATGACTAGTGATTGTTTTAAGGATTGGACCAAGCAAATTTTGAACCTTTGGTTGGATACTCTCCCTGCATTATGACTCTGGAAAAGGGATGGTTAGTTTGGGTTTTCATAACACTGGAAAAGGTAAGCAAAATTTTACACAGTTGATGGAAGTGGGGTTTTCAAAATATTATTTTTTGTTAAATGGCATGTGGATTTTGATGTCATAACTACTTGTGTGGAAATTCTTCCCTGAAGATTTTTAAGTTTTGCCTCCACAACTTAAAATGGATGATCATGCAGTGTGGCACAAAGTTTGCAAGACCCCAAGAAAAAATGTATGCTTGTGAAGGGCCTTGTGCCAGGCTGGATAAATTCCCCAACTTCTACCAACCTGGCATTCAGTGGTTCTTCAAGCTGACCTTGAGATCGCTCCCTAACCTGTAAGTCAACTTTTGGTCCAGAATATTAGATAACTGATTTGTGATTGAATCATATTCATTATATAATTCTGTTGATAGCTTTAGTTGATTGATGTTAGGGTCATCATTTTATTGCATTTTTTGAGAATATGGGTTAGGCAGTTTCGTTGTGGTTGTCTTCATTGGATGTTACGTGTGTTTTATGATTGTATTTCATTTAGGATTTATTTGTATTGGACTGATAATTTTGTATTAAAACTTGCTAACAATTTTCTTACCTTACAAATACAGATAGATGGAAAAGTCGCTGGGTGCAATCTGATTGGAAAAAGGATGAAAGCTTGGCTGGAGATTTGGTGCACATGGCGGGGAAATGGAATGGGGATCCAAATAAAAAACCATAAGTATAAACAAAATAAAAAAAAGTGAAAATACACACCCTGGTAATTATTCACCGCCAAAGCCTCGCGTGGCACCTTCCGAGTTTCTTCTCCTCTGAACAGGTGGCTCCACAGAGTCACGGAGCACCAGGCTAACAACTGTAACAAATTCTGCTCTGAACAGGCGGCTCCACCACTAGCATCTCTTGCCCTCTTTCCGTTCTGTCGAGGGGAAATAAACACAGAAATTCAATATATGTAAATCGGGCCTTAGCGATTTAGAGATTTTATGGATGGTCACTAGATAGTAGAGTCTAAGTAGACTCTGTAGTTCTCACGAACGAACTAGACAAGTAACAAATCTATGATTTTAACCCTGGGCACTGGGCAGATGCCATACAATTTATACCAGGTGGAAGGGCCAAAATGTAGCTACCCAGTGCCCATACCACAAAATCTGGGCGAATTAAACCATAAACCCCGATTTTACCAAATGGCAGGGCGAAGAAGCTATCAAAAATTCCCATACTTCTAGAAATTTGGCTAATGGAAATTTGTCCCTCCAAATTTCAGGGGCTAAATATATTTTTTTTCCTCTATCTCTCCTAAAAACAAGGGCTAACCCTGTACATGATTTTTCCCCTAAAATAAATTATGGGCTAATGATATAAGTTTTAAAAAATCACTTTAATACAAAAAATTCGCCCAATAAAAAATTGGAAGCCCCTAAATTTCGCCCATGAGCGAAATTTCGCCCCTAAAATCATCTATGGTCACAAGGGGTCCCACCTATTTAGTTATTATTTAATTAAGACCCTTATTTATATATATTATTATTATTTGTCTCAACTAATTAGTTAAGCTAATTAGACATAACTATGAAAAAGTAGTTGAACTACCATAACCTATTGAGAAGGAATAAAAGCTCAATGGAAGGAGGAGACAAAGGGGAGAGAATAGAAGGAGAACTACAACCATAAGGTTTTCTCTATACTAGTGAGATACTTTCAATTTTCATTCATTCTGAATTTACTAGAAGGCTTAACCCTTTTGCAGGGTCTTATTGAAGACAACAGGATTCAAAAATTGAATCACATATTTCAGTAGCTTGTTTTAAAGGTGTATGATTTATCTTTGGCAATCTGTGTATTCTTGTTTGTTTATGAATTGAATTTCATGACTGATAAAGAATATCTTGCAGAGTCAAGTGACAACATTTTGTGGCAAATTGATTTAGATCTTTAGCTTTAGTTTTCTTTTTGTTGTCATAGTCTTTTTGTATGGTGCCCATCGAAGGCTTCTAAATCTGACTTTGGTCCCTACACTCACAGGGATTTGTAAAGAGAACTCGGTTTTGTATCTCAAAATGAAATAAATATAAAAATCAGATTATGGTTTCAGTCTCACATGTGTGTTTTAATGATCTGGTTCATTTTTTTGCTTGTTATCTCCATGTACATTTATATGTAATTTCTGTACACATTTCTATAACTTTTGTTTAATTTTATTTCCTTTGCACAGTTACATATAACATATAAAAACCATCATTGATCCCTTGTACATAATACCTGTGGATTAAGTGATTGTTTCAAGGCTATAAACCCCAGGTGACATTCCCAACTATCTTGCCTTAGCCTGGAAAGATTTGAAAATGTTTGAGTAAGGTTTTCAATACCTTTTCCTCAACACATATCATACCAAGCATGTCCGAATGATTGTATTATGTACATAAACGAATATGCAAACAAAGAGATATGTCCAGAATGTGGGCATGACAAGCACCATAAATCAAAAAACAAGGGTAAGGCACATTTTTTTATCTCATAAGATATTGAGGCACATGCTTATAATTTCAACGATTCAAAGGCCATTTTGTTGCAAATAATTAGTCGTGTTGCAAGGGTGGCATGCCTCACATAGAAGTGAGTCAGGAGTTATGTGAATCCCAACATATTCCATAACCATGAAGCATATAGAGGATACATGGCCCGATAAATTCAAGGATGAAGTATGTAGCCTACGATTGAGCATAGCCATGGATGGAGTTAACCTATATTCCCTCCAAAACCCCAACTATTCTATTTGGCTAGTGGTAGTGATCAATAAAAATACCCCCCCATGGTGTTTTGTGAAGAATGAACATCTTGTGTTTGCTCTTATAGTCCTAGGCAGAAGACAAGTGAAGAGAATGGATGTCTACCTCCAACCATTGATCGATGAATTTCAATAATTATGGGAAGGGATACATGTATATGATATATTAAGACCCATCCCAATGGAGAGGTATTTTATGTTGTATCACATATGTGCACACACCATGCACGCTTATCTAAGACTATGAATTTTCTCTGGTAAGCATGTTGATTGATTTTTTTATATCTATGATGTTATTTGGCATACTTAATTTGGTGCAACTATTTTTAATTTTGACACTAATGTGCTTTGTATACAAAACATCGCAGGTCTTGTAACAAAAGGGTATCATGAATGTAAATGTTGTGGACTTTCTATAAAAGCTAGGTGGTCCAACCACCTTGGAAATTCGGTGTACGACTGCTCGAGGGTATTCCTCCGGAAGACCACCCTTATAGAAGAGTTGCATTTTCTTTCAATGGTAAACCAAAGCGAACCCGAAGACCTGAAATAATGACACCAACAGATTGGATTGGGGCATATGACATAGAGAAAGAGAAGGAAATGACATAATTGTTTGATTCAAATGGGGAACCTATGTTCAATGATCCTTATTTTTTTGACACCTATATTGAGAAAACGCCCATTGGGATGAAAATGAAATTTGTATTTTATGGTCTTCCATATTTGGAGCATCTTAAGATTGACCACTTACTAGATCCCATGCATCTATTAAAAAATGTTTCATATTCTTTATGGAGGCCAATATCATAAAATAAAAGTGACACATTGGTTGTTGGGAGAGATCTTATTGCTTCAAATACTAAAAATAGAAATTGGCCAAGAAAAGAAAGTAGAGGAGAGGTTGGTTCCTCTTGGTCTTTTAAAGAAGGTGATGTCCCATGGATTTTAGAGAAAGATGATCTTTTTATGGCGAAGGATGTTATATTGGGTGTGAAGGCACCTTCTTTATATGGGTCGACTCTACGACGTTCCTTCACTATAGAAGGGAATTTGTTGAGGTTGAAATCACATGACCATCTGAATCTTCTAAGGGTAAGTATGTCAAATACACAACTCTTCTTCTATAGTGTCAGTAAAAATATGTTTTGCACTCACAATTTTATGGCAATTAATGATGTGTGTGTCTATCTTGTAGTGTTATTATCCTTTGCTTGTGTGTGGTTGTGTGAAAAAAATAGGGGAAATATTAAGATGATCAACATAATGAAATCGTATACCTGAAATTTCTCCAGTGTAGATTTGTATGTGACCTACGGTGATCCCTTTCAAATTTTCCTCTTCAAAAATGTCTTTTCTAGTAAATCTCTCTTGCACAAATCTCCCCTCTAAAATTTGGCAGAAGAATTAAATAATGAATAGTGTTTTCATTTATAAACACATACATTTAGAAAAACTGAAATTCTCGCTCATTTTTTCGTTGTATATTTTGACGCATTGATGATAAATGCGTAGTCTGTTTTTTATTCCATAACTTACTTCTCCGGTGCGCCATAAAGTACAAAGAGCACCGGTGTGGTGGCTATGTCGAACACACTGACACATTTTTCGTTACATATTTTGATGCATTGATGATAAACGCTCCCGTTATTTTTTAACTTGTTTAATCGGTGCACTATACAATTTGTATAGCACTAGTGCAGTGTTTATGTACTAACGCATCGACAAACAATTTAATTTACAAAATGAAAATGCAAACATCCGCTTTAAATTTTATGGAGGTTTTTCTTTGTGGAGGCAATAACAGAGGTCACTTTTCGATGCCTCTCATAACTTACCACACCAGTGTGTTTTGGATATCCAGACGCATCAAGGCGTCATGATATAATTAGGTGCACCATTAACTTTTAAAATTTATTCAAAATTATGTTTGAAGTTAGATTGTTCTATGCTTACCAAGATTATGGTTTTGGCTCAAATGCAAGAAAAAATGAATTATAATATCTAATGGCCAATTCTTCAAATTCCAACTCATTACATATCATTGCAAGTCCTTGATCAAGCACTCCCCCGCCGATTGCAGTAACTCTAGATTTTATTTACAATTTATTTATCTCATTGACTTTATGTTATGTATGCACATGCACTTGAATAATTGATCATTGAATTTTGCACGATCATGAGTTATGATCGAGTTCAAATGCACAAGATATTCCAGTAGTCCCAAAATTTTGCAAGCTCTTATCAAGAGAAAGATATTGCAGATAAATGCTTGATGAAAATGGATAGCTACTTTACCCTACCAATTATAACATGCCATCTTCTAGAAACTAACCTGGGTCAATGGTATTACACTATGAATTAGATCTATTTTATATAGACACCCCTTGGGGTGTAAGAAAAAGATGATTAAGGAATTGTATTTGTGGATTTTCAATGGAACTAATGTAAATGTATTGCTTAATTCGACATTTGGGTTGGTTGCATGTTTATTATTGGGGAAAAAAATCCATGCTTCTAATAGATGTTTGGTATAATGTTTGAACATACTAAATGCATTGTGTTATTTATATTATCGATGTAATGTTCAATATTTTTACAATTAGGATTTTGACGACGAGCAACACGTCTTCCATATACCATTGCACCCCACTACAATGTTAAGTCACAAGCTTGTTATTAAACAAGCACAACTCGTAGAGGAAGCACATTGAGCATGGTTGAATCAATCACCTATTCAATTCCCACTACGTCTTGAGTCACCAATTGAAAACCTCTACAGGAACACTAGTTCTTCACACGTTGGGGAAAAAGGAAATGATAGAGAGTTTGGTATGGATGATTTTTTACAAGATACCCAAGCCATGGAAGGAATGTTGTTTCATTTATTCCAACAAAATAAACTGGGGGATAACATTAATATTGTCGATACCTTCTTCGAAAACCTGAAATGTGCTTCCACCACCCCTCTCTTTGGACATGGGTCAAGGTCTACCCAACCAGGGACAACAATGTTATTGTACAACTTGAAAGCAATGTATGGTATGTCAGACACGTGTTTCTCGACACTTTTGAGGTAATTAACCATCAAGTCTCTTGATTTTTTAAGGAATATTGTTACATAGTGAAGGAAGAAAATGGTTGATTTTATGCATACTTAATGACAATGTACATTTCTACTTCCCACTAATTGCAAGTTATTAAAATATAAGGTACTTTTGAGAGATAATTCCTTGCCTGAAAGTTGCGTAGAGGAAAATAAAATGTTGAAATTGTTGGGTGTTGAGTACATATCATACCACGCATGTCTGAATGATTGTATTCTATACATAAACGAATATGCGGACAAAGAGATATGTCCATAATGTGGGCATGAAAAGTACCATAAATAAAAAAATAAGGGTAAGGCACATGGTTCTTCTCATAAGATATTGAGGCACATGCCTATAATTCCAATGATTCAAAGGTCCTTTCGTTTTTTTTATTCATTTTATAATATTAGATAGGAAAAGTTAACAACCATTTAGAATTACCATATTGAAAATACATTAAATAGTACAAACATAAAATGTAGTTTTTATATATTTGTATTGTCACATTTATTGTTTATTATAATAAATTTATGTTATATTGTATTAACATATGTTTAGGTTAATCTTTGAATTACTAAGCATTACTTGGGATATCACAAAGTTGATGAAGCATTCATATAATATAGTAGTAACTATTTATTTTAAAGTATATTTAAAAAAAAAATTGATGATATTAAAAAATCAAACCTCAAATTTTTTATTGTTTAAAAATTTTAAAAATTCAGATAAATATATACTTTCTTTTATGGAACTTCTAAGGACATGCAATTCCAACAAAATAACTTCTTGCAACATCTATGAGTTCTTGAATCACACTTGTGATTCCACTCTATCCTTTATTTTTCTAAACATATAAACTTATATTAATCATTATTTTTACATTATCCCTTAAATAAGTGTTGATATAGGAAGAAAATAAAAATTCAAAAAGAGCTTTTTTTTTAGCGCTGAGTCACAACTAAACAAATTTTAAGGATCCATACTTATCTAAAAGTATAGAATACCAATTCTTAAAATACGAATTATAAAATGTTTGGTGATATTCTTGTAAAAGTATTTCAATTTCCAAGTATTTGTATATATTTTTAGAGAATATTGACAACTTTTAGAGTAAAATAATTTTATCCCATAGAAATTAACAAATTATTTTTAGAAGAAAACAAGACATATAAGGAAGTTTAGCCTCTAAAGTTTTCCTTGATCATAATCTAACCCTAGAAAGCTTGGATATAAATTGTTACCATGAAAGACAAAGATTGCAATTCATTGTTATTAATGATTTTGTTTTCATATTTAATAATTTAAATTTAATTAAATATAATTTTTAAATAATAAAATTACAAAATATGACTATTATAAATTTATTGAACAAGTATTATGACTTTATCATTAAAATAGATGGAAAAATAACATTTCATAGGAGTAATTATTTAAATTATTTTTTTCATTCATTAACCCATTTCAATATTTACATACATTTTAATACAAAATCAAGGAAATATTCAATTAATACTTACATACTTTTTAATAGAAGAATATAAATTTAGTAATAGAGTAAAAAATTGTAAAACCATTTCATCCAAAATATAGATCAAAATTTATTATTATTCTTTATATTTAATATTTTAAATTTAATGAAATAAATTTGATATATTATAATAGTTGAATAATATAAATTAATAGTAAAATGTTTGAAAAAAATAAAATATAATAAAATACAACAATTGTGATTTTAGTAAACAATTATATTGTAACTTTGTCTTGTAATATTTGAATAATAAAATATAAAAAATTAACATTATTATTAAATCATCTTCATCATTATTAATGAATAATTATATCATAATAATATTATTACAATATATGAAAAAGACATAATTATTCAAATCACAATCATTTCACTCATCATATTTATATATCTTTGTTGCTAAACATGTTTAATCAACACATTATATCTTGTTGGACAACAAACAATTCACCTTGAAGAAGCGTTAAACACTATATGGGATTAATGGTTATAAGTTTTTGAAATCACAATCCAAATTAAACTGTTTCATAAAAATAAAGTTAAACATTATATGATAACTGTAAATGTAAATGAGTGATACATCTCAAATTTAATTTAAGAACAAAGAAATCATCAATAATGTTGATCATTAGCATACTCATAATACATTTTATAAATCAAACAACAACAACATCAACATGATATGAAAAAACATAGTATACATGAGCGATATACATATCGATATACATGTCAATATACATGTCATCAAAATCAATAAACATGTCACATATATATCTCAAGTCAAATATAAAACAATCAATATACATATCAAATAGTACCACTATTAGCTAGGTCCAACACTAGAGCTAGAGGTATCAGTGTCTCTGCTATCAAAGGTAGAGGTTGGTGTATGAGTACCCATGTCAAAAATCAATGACGAAAGTATACTCCCATATGTCTCTCCACCAGGATCAAGTCGTGCAACAACAAATGTGAACATAGTGTTCACATCGTCAATAGCTCGTGACACATGTGGAGGAGGAGGAGGAGGAGGAGGAGGATCGGTAGATGGTGACACATGTGGAGGAGAAGTAGGAGGATCAACGGATGGTGACACAAGTGGAGGAGGAGGATTGGTGGATGGTGACACATGTGGAGGAGAAGCATGAGGATCAGTAGACGGTGACACAAATGGAGGAGGATCAGTGGATGATGACACATGTGGAGGAGAAGTAGGAGGATCAGTGGATGGTGATACATGTGGAGGAGAAGCAGTAGTAGGAGGAGGAGGAGGACTAGGTGGTGCAGAGGACTTGGGTTGGTCTAGTGATGAGTCATATGGAGTGGAATGATGAATACCAATTTTCAACCTCTCAATGAAGTTGAGGGCATCGACAAGATGACACATCGTTGACATCATGTCATGAGGTAGGGTCACCCATATCATAGCTAGCTCTGGTAAATGTAATATATCTTGAGCCAGTACTGGTACTAGTCCACGCCTAACCATCAGACCACATAGGCGATCCACCACCTATGTTTGGACTTTCCGATCTGGCCTGTGTGGCATATTGGGTCTATGTATTGGAAGTTGCTCTGCTACCTCCTCCATCTCCTCATGTTGTTGGGGAGGCTCATCCCCAACATATGTGCCCATATATGCAAAACAACAAATAATAATAATCAGATAATTGAAACAAAATATTAGAATAAATTACATGTGCATTAAATAAGACATAAAAATATGCAACTAGATTTATCAAAACATAACGATAATAATACCTCTCTCGTATAGTGGCTTGTTTGTTGTAAATAAGAGGTTTGGACATACTCTCCAATCCATCCTCATGTACAGGTATTGTACATGATCGAGGACATGATTGTTCTCTCTAGCCAAAAAATCACATATATCCCTATCGACCGAAGTACATGGCCACTCCATTTGGCCCCTCTTGGGAAACAACTTCCACCACATGCGCATATGCACATCAATCATAAGCCTAGGAGGCAAGCGGGGTATTGTTGGTCAAATGACATGAAACCTCTCAAAAAATAATGTAACCAACTCTGACATGAATGGGAAGAACATCCTCCCATAAACAAATGGCGTGACAAAAATCCAACGCAAAACAAAATTGTCTCAAAAAAATCTTCGTCCACCTAATCAATCAGGGCCTTTGCACTAAACTATTTGCATAATACATCAAAGGGAAACTAATGCACTGCCTATTATAGGTAAAGTGTGACAGTGGCATGAGAATAAGACATAGGCATCTAACTTCCTCTACATGAAATGAATCCATTCGCATCTGACCACTAGCAAGCTCAAATGTTAAATATTGATTTTTTCGCGCGATGCCATGTTATGCATGACACTAGTGCATTTAATATACTAGGACACACCAATAACAAGGTGTCTCATAAGATGAATCGCCGTGCTAATTTCTTAAATATTCGGCTCAGTGTTATTCTTTTTACAACACTAGTGCGTTTCGTGGACTTCTAGACACTGTTAGGTTAATTTTTTTGTTGGAAATTAGGTGATGTGATTTGTTAACGTGAGCACATCAATGCTCCAATGTTATTGAAGTACCATCATTTTGTTTAGGGTGCATTGTTTTGTATAATGCACCGGTAATGGGGCATCCAATGAGATTCAACACTATGATGTGTCATTAAATATTTGTTCTAGTGCGGTTTGGTGAACACTGGTGAATTATGCGAACCTTAACGCATCACTGCAATAAATTTTATGTATTAAAACTTGGGCAATGTGGTTTGTTAATTGGAACGCACCAAGGCTCCATTATTCTTGGAGCACTAGTTGGGTTTGCACGGTGCATTGTCTTTCAGGACACATCGGTAACGGGGCATCTAGTGAGACGCAATGTTATGCTAGGTTGTTAAATATTTGTCCCGATATGGTTCGGTGAACAACATCAGTGAGTTATGTGAACCTTAATGCACCGCTACAATAATTTTTATGTGTTGAAACTTGGTCGGTGCGATTTGTTAATGGGAACGCACCAGGGCTCCATTTTTCTTGGAGCACTGGCTAGGTTTTCACAGTGCATTATATTTTAGGACACACCAATAACAGAGCGTCCCATAAGATGCATCGCTATGCTAAATTCTTAAATAATCCATTCGGTGTCATGTTATTTACAACACTGGTGCGTTTTATTAAATTTGGTGTGCCACTAGGTTATTTTTTATGATAAAAATAAGGCAGTGCGATTTGTTAACATGAACACCTGGTGCTCCCATTTTCTTAAAGCATCGACATTGTGTTTCGCAATGGGTTGTGTTTTATAATGCACCGACAACGAGGTATCCAAAAAGACACACCACTATACATATTTTTACAAATTTGCCATGGTGTCATTCTATAAACAACATTGATGCATATGTTTATAGTATACACACCGATGGTGGGGATTCCTACATATTTATGCACAATACGCACTGTGCTCGGGATGAGCCAAACCATTCAAGCGTACCGCACAAAATTGAAAAAAAAAAAAAACTCAAAAAACAACCAAATTTTAGGCCAATTTCAAATTTTAATCCGATGAAAATGCAAATGGCAAGGTGATAAACAATTTACCCGGGATCTTCTGTCTCAAGGAGGCGTGGTTTCATCGTAGAGAAGAAATGAAAATTCGTGGTATTTTCCAAACTTTGGAAATGTGTGGAATCTACGAGTGGAGCTATCAAACTCATTGTAGAGCACTGCAAACGGGGTAGTCCTAGAAGAAGAGTGAGCATCGGTGCTTGTTTAAGAGTTTTGAAGCACAAAATAAAGTGTAATAATGAAAATAGGTTTGGTAATTTTTTTTACCCTACCTCGGTGCGCCTAAGACAGTGATACACACTGGGTCATAATAGTCACGCACACCGAGGCACTTTGCTCGGTGCTTGTATTTTTTTTATTATAACGGGTAACAATGTGCCTTGTTATTTCAACACCAAGGCGTTATTTTATGTATGCACAAGGGTGTATTTACCTGATAGACACACTGGTACAAAAAGCTCTGGTCACTTGCCTCCGCTAACAACCTCCATTATAAATAGAGAAGGGATACATTTTTCAAGGAGGTTCCGTAAAAACCTCAACTACAAGGTGTTCTCCTTATAGGGGTAAAATGAAATAAAAGACATCTTCAAAGCCATGGATCATGAGCATATTTTGAGATAACCCCCTTTCGTTGTTCGAAGAACACCCATGTTCCACATTCCAGTCTTGTTCCATCTTTAGAAAGTCCATCAATAGTTTTGTTTATGTCCCTGTAGATATGTGAAAAGGTAATGTGTGAAAATATCGATATAATTGATTGAATTACGTTATAAAGAGGTTGTAATGTGAAGTTTCTCTAAGCATTTTCCTTTCACATCCATTGAATAACTAGTAGAGAATCTCCAAAGATTTGAATGTTTGAGACCCTAGCCTCATGAGCCAGTCTTAGGACCAACTTGAGAGCATTAGTTCATAGAAATTATTGGATTCCTGGCCAATTCTTGACTTAAATGAAATGTCATGTTGGAGTTATATACAATATTCCACCTGCTCCACCCCTAGGTGGAGTAACTTGTGAAACTCCATCAAAGAAAGCCCAAGAAATGGACTTATTAATTTTAGTTTCCTTGGATTTGTGCAAATTAAGTTTATCATGGGATTTTGGTTATGCATTAAGGATATTTAATGCCTAGACAACACATTTTAAAGACAAAGTCTCTATGTTTTTAAAGGCATAGACTACATCGTCCAGGCCCAACCCTCCAATGCACATTTCATAGAACACCACTATGAAAATCAAAGTGGAGCAATGATGTTCCAAGACCAAAGTGGAGCACTAGTGTATTTTTTGAGTTGTTGTCGCTCTAATGCACACAGGTCATGAAGCACTAGTTTCTTCATGTCAATTTTCACACCGAAACCCAATTTCTGCAAAAACCTTTTCTTACTACCTCCACCAAAACCTCCCTTAAAGATGTATATTTAATGTATACAAATGAGGAAGTTTAAAATCACCTTTACAAAAACCTATGTTAAAAATTTGTTTTTACAAAAACCTATGTTAAAAATTTGTTTTTGGAGTGTTTTGTCCAAATAACAAGGTGAAATGATAAATACCTTAACATGTCATTTTTTATATCCATTTTTAAATCCGATATAAAAAAAATTGTGTGTTAAGGCATGGAAAAATATGTAACTCATATCACATTAATACATAGTTGGGGTTCATAACTCCCTACTCATCAAAGTAAGTAAAATTTTTAAAGTAAAAAAAAAAATTGAATACACTATAGTTACTACCTTTTTAAATTAATATTACTACAATGTTTTGAAAATATAACTTTAAAACACTATACTTACTATTATTTTAAATTAATATTAAAACAATGTTTTAATTTTTAATTTTAAACACTATACTTACTATCCTTTTAAATTAATATTTAAACAATGTTTTAAAAACAATACTTTAAAACACTATACTTACTATTCTTCTAAATTAATATTCCTACAATGTTTTATTTTTTAATTTGATTGATGTGTAGGAGCGTTGAACCTCGACAACTATATTTAATATAATTTGGCAAGGGAATTTATAAGATTTGATTTCTTGATTTATTTGATTTGTGGGAGCCTCAAAACCTACTTCTATATCTAATGCACATGCAATTGTGCAAAGGACTTCTTGATATTTGATTTTCCAAATTTTGTGATTCCTTATAAAAGCTAACATAATGTAACTTGTGATAAGGTTCTTTAAAGGTGGTTTTTCTTATATAGGTGTTTATTTTTGTTTGATTTATAAAAAGTTTTGAATTTTAATATTTATGTTTATATTTAATATTGTTAAATTATAAATTTAATAAAATTAGATGTAGTAATATAAATGAATTATGAATAGATTTTTTTTATATTAATTAAAAATAATGAAAAATAAAATAAGAAATTTCGACCTAAAATATAATAAAAAGCATTTTAAATTGATGAAATCACAAACATTAAATATTAACATTAACATTGTATGATTCAATTACAATAAAAATATTTGAAATTAAAAATATTAAATCCATTTTTTTTTAATTAAAAACAACCTATTAATCCAAATATAATTTGGATAAAAATTATCTCACCAAATTTCAAATACATAAAACATTTAACCGTCTGCAAATTTAGTATCCAAATTTTTACTACATTATGAATAAAGTTAAATATAACGTAACTTATCACTCCTTGCCAAATTATTCAAAATAATATTAAAAGAATAAATTAACAAAATGTTAGGTATGCTCACGAAAAATAAACAAAATGTTAGGTATGATTTTATTTTTAAGTTGACTTCAATAATATGACTTAAGCATTAGAAAGATAAGATTGAATGCAAGTTATGGGTGAGCTTCAAATAACATTGAGTAAAAGTATGTTATTTATAGCATATTCCATGCTCTTACCAAAAATATAAACAAGAGAGTTATTGGTTTCGGATCATGCGGATTTCCCATCCATTCAAGTTGAACTCCTATTGGCTCGTCGAGGAAGAGTTCATTGCTATTGTAAATTTTGTATGGAAAGACCCCATATTCCACAGAGAAAAGAGAATATGGAATACAACAACACTTTGTTTGGAAACTAAAGGACTTAAAATCCCGCATAAAAAAGTGGGCCACCCACCACACACTGCAAGTGTTGGAGTTAAAAATTAAAGAGCTACATCAATTCGATCCTCAGGATGGGCACGATGGGGATAGGTACCAACATTTAAAACTACTTGAAATTGAGAGGAACAAGATCTTGCTTGCAGATGAAGCTCTTTGGAGGCAACGAAGCATAATTAATTGGATAAAATGCGGTGATCTCAACAAACAAAAAATTCCATTGATTCGCAAGCTCATCCAGAAATAAAAAACATATGTGGGATATTATTGATGAAGCAGGTACAAAACACAGTGGACAACAAGATATTAAGGCAACAACATCTAGTTTTTTTAAATCCTTCTACGAGGCAAAGCCACAAGCCACTCTATAGGACCATGTTATTGTGGCTCGACTCTTCCCTCGCTCGGTCACAGTAGAGGACTCTACAACCATGGACAACCCTTGCACTTTACAGGAGGTTCTGGACGCTTTAAAATCCTTCTCAATGGATAAAAGCACGGGCCCTGACGGCTGGACCATAGAGTTCTATTTGCATTTCTTCGATTTGATGGGGACAGAGCTTCTAGAGCTCGTGGAAGACACCAGACTACATGGTAAGGTTTGTGGGGCTTTAAACTCTACATTCTTGACACTTATCCTGAAAGCAAATCTCCCGATTAATTTCGAAGACTATAGACCGATTGCACTCTGCAATCTTTGCTACAAGCTTTTATCAAAAGTCATCACCAACATAATCAAACCCATCCTATCTCGTTCACTGTCAGGCGAACAATTAGGTTTTTTAAAGGGCCGACAAATCCTTGATGCCATTGGCACTACTCAAGAATGCTTACACAACATTAACCACAAAAACTCTTGTGCTCTCATCCTCAAGCTAGATCTAAAAAAAGCCTTTGGATGTATAGACTGGGACTTAATCAAACTGATATTAATCCAGATCGGTTTCAGCCAAACCACATTAAATTGGATTATGAGTTGTGCCACAAGTGCAAAATTTGGTGTGCTAGTTAACAGAGAACCTTCCTCTTTCTTCCACAATCGCAGAGGCCTTCGGCAGGGTTGCCCACTATCTCCGCTCTTATTCATATTGGTCATGGAAGGTTTAAGTCTCTTGCTTAAAAAAATCCAAGCAGAAGGTAGGATCACAGGGATCAAGGTCTCGAGGTTAGTAAAAATCCTGCATCTCCTCTTTGTTGACGACGTTCTTATAATGACCAATGCCATCTTACTTGAATGGAGGGAAATCTATGGACCCTTAAAGATTTTTTGCAGTGCTACGGGATTGCAAATCAACTGGTCTAAATCGACATTCCATTACGCCAACATACAAGATCATTACTTGGATCAACTGAAGGACATCTTTCCTCATACCTTTGTCCACCTCTCACTTGGATTCAAATACCTTGGCTATTTCTTAAAAGTAGAACACTACAAGGCTTCAGACTGGGACTGGCTCATTGCTAAGGTGGAAAAAAAGTAGGTCATTGGTGTAACTGATGGCTCTCCATAGGAGGTTGTTATACACTCATTAAAGTTTATTTTGAAGGACAACCGATATGCTGGATGGCACTTGCAGCTATACCCACATCGATGTTGGAAAAGCTAAGAAAACTCACATACAACTTCCTCTCGTCGGGCAGTAAGGAACATCACAAGATGCACTTTTGCCACTGGGAAACGCTGGAAAAACCGAAAATCAAGGGTGGATGGGGGTTCAGAAACATTTTCAAATTCAACAATGCTCTGGCCGCCAACTCCCTCTGGCGAGTTTTGACTTCAAATGGCATTTGGAGTTCTGTCATCAAGGACAAATACTTACCTTACACCTATGTTGCTTCTTGGCTTCGTATTGGAACCCCTCACACAAGAGTTGCATCTTAGATTTGGAGGAACTTAGCGAATTCGACACACTAGATCACGAATTGGTTGAACTGGAAGCTAGGCTCTGGCCATTCTATCATAATCGACAGGGACCGCATTATTGGACTCGGCCAAGACTCTTTTCTGTCTCCACAATTAATCTCTCATTTAAACACTAACCATATATGTTATCTATTTCAAGCCAGGGATTATACTATTCACGGGACCCCGACAACAAGCTGGAAATCCGGTCTTGAACTGGAACTACCAACAATTTTGGATGTGGAGTGGGAAAAGTACTCCCTAGAGCTTACTTGCGTGGGCATATTACTACACGACACGGAGGATCAATTCTTGTGGGTCGGAGGGGATAGCTCGGGCCTCATCTCAGTAAAAAAATTATATTCAACCATTGCAAACATAGTCTGGCAAAACAACATCAATGGATGGCGTAAGCACCTCTGGAACTGGAAAATACCACATAAAATTAAGCTCTTCACCTGGCTATCTATCGAAAACAAAATCCTCACCTGGGATAACCTCGAAAGAAAAGGATGGGATGGCCCCAATATCTGTCAACTATGCTACAGGGATGAAGAAACAATCAAACATCTCTTTACATAGTGCAAATTCACTTGCCTTGTCTGGGACATGATTGTTTTGGACAAACACATTAACATTGTCTAGAATGGGACCTCCATTTCTGCCTGCTTTGAACATTGGACATCCAGCGAGCGCAACTACAAACTACTCCCACCACTGGTCAATTGGTTTATTTGGCTGGCTAGAAACATTAAAATCTTTGACAATAAGCCACCCTCTATCAACATTGTTGCCTATAAATCTCTTGGATTGTACCAAAGCTGGAAAAACATACACCCGGGCATTGTGAAAAAAAAGACATTAGTCAGACCTATTATTACAAAGGATACTCCTACGGGGTGGTTCGATGGTGCAACACAACATAGTGGAATTTTGAGTGGTGCAGGTGGACAGATAAGAATCAATAAAAACTTTATTTACAGATGGACTTTATGTTGCGGCCCGAGCACCAACACAAGGGCAAACTACTGGGTGCCTGGGCTACTCTTCATTTGGCCTCCAGACTAAATATCAAACACCTTCAATTAATCGGGGACTCAAGAGTTATCATAGACTGGATGAATCACAAAGGTAAGCTACAAACTATCACACTCTTGGCCTGGAAGGACAGAATAAGATCACTTCAACGCCACTTCAAGAAGCTCATCTTCACTCATACCTTTCGAGAGTACAACAAGGAAGTTGACCTGCTATCAAAGACAACATTACAAGGGAAAGCAGGTTTGATCACATACAACCATTGGCTGGATGGTCATGAGGGCCCCACACTAGCCACCAAAATATTTTAGGATTGGACCCTCCAGATTTTTGTTGGCAATTTGGCAGTTTTCAGTATATTAACAATTCTCTTCTAGATCACTTGTAGCAACAACTCTTGGTATATTCCTCAAAACTTTGTACTATTTTTCTCGGACTTGTAGTAATTCTAAAATATCTCTCAACAAAACTCTTGCTCTTTCTCCTTCCAATTGGCTAGTAGACCAATTGTAGGTGAAAGATATACTCGTCAGTGGTATCTATTTGTTGATGTATCCTGATGTGAGAACACATTATATTTCAAATATAATTGAGTATTTTTTTCTGTTGGAAAAACCCTTATCAAGTAAGGTTATGGTTTACCTTGACCTTCACATGGATTTGGGATTCAATTTATCTTTGAAAATAACCAAACTTTAAAGCTTTTTACGTTTTGTGGTACTTAGCTAACGCATAGTCTAAACATTTGATTTTTTGGTATTTTTACGATTATATTTTTTGATCAATTTTGTCTAAACTCTAGTTAAAAATTGTTAAAACTCCAGATTTGAGTGATTGATTTTGTATAATTTGAGTGTCCCGAGAGTTTTTCAGGGTACTGAATCAATTTATGCATTAAAAGATACAATTTAAATAACATAAAATAATGATTTCACCAAGATCTGTTTCACTAGATTTTGATGAAAAAATTCAAAAAATCGATGTCTAAACAACACCCTTAGCTAAACAAACTTAAACAATATACACCAAATTAAATCTTATCATCACTAAAAACAAAAAAATGATCATTTATAAATATACTTCTTTAATAAAAAAAACAGCAACCAACATAACACATACCAAAATAACCCAACCCTAAAAGCCTCCACATTTATGCCATGAACTTTCACATTATACGAGAAATCATACCAAAATAACCCAACCTCGAAACCTTCCACATTTATGCCATAAAGTTTCACAATATACAATAAATCCCAAGCTTTTATGTTAAGTGGGCATCTTATGCAATGCTTCATTTATGGAAGAGACCAGACTTACAATGGTGACTTTAAATAAATTTTAAAAATTGCATCTTTTTACATGCATATGTGGTTTGATGTGAAAGTGGATTACAATGAGGGTACGGGCATGCAAGTGTTTCAATGAAAAAGTGTTCCAAATTATTATTAAATGTTTATTTTTATATTTTTTAATAATTAATATTTAAATTAATTATTGTTTTTATAATAATAATAATAAATTTTTTTAAGATTATAGTTAAGTTAAACTTATTTGGTGTATAAGATTTTTTTGTTTGTGGGATAAGAGACCTTTAAGATAGACATCAATTGGAGTGTGAGACATCCTTATTTGTGGGACAAGGGACCTCGTCTTCGCAATGATTTGATTGCTAAAGTATACAAATGTGTACATACCCTACCCCCTCTGGATTTGAACCTATGACCTCCAAGAGGAAACATATGTTATTAACCACTACACCCACTTTGTATTTTATGTTCAAAGATAATAACCAATACACACACACATTATAAATTTATTATCATTATTATAAATTTTTTAATAGATAAATATAGTCTCTCACTTGTCCATGTATTAAGCATTTCAAGTGAGGGCATTAATACCTTGTCAATGCCCAATAGACTTTGAAAAGTTTGATAAATCTATTCAAGAAATACAATGCTAACAAAATCTAAAAAGACAAACAAGCAATGGCGCATTTATACATACATAATATACATAAGATTTACCCTAAAAATCCTAAGTGGGAAAACATATGTAACTTAGAGCCACGCCTCCATATCTCATTATATTAACTTAATCATTCACAATACACTTTTAAGTATTTTGTGACTTCAATTAATCTTAATCTATTAACTTAGATTATATTACAATACTAATCCCTTAACCATTATTAGATTATAATGATTGATAAAAATTAACTAAAAAAACCACAAAATGGAGAAAAATAAACCAATCTCTCTCTCTAGATATATATACTTTAAAAAAACAATTAATTTATCATGGGGTTCCATCCCCAAACTTCAAGATGGGGCCAATTGGCCCCCCATGCCATGCACATCCATGAGGAGATGTGAAGTCTCCCCCATGCTCCTCACACTCCAATCCAAATGTGGGTAAGTCTCACTGCAAAAAAATACAACACATATTCAACAACCCCCACCCCTCCCCCCCTCCCTCTTCTTTGGTTTTCCAAATAAAGGACAATGGTGGTCACTAACCAAAATACTTGCTAGTAATCAAATGCACTTAATTGGATTTGATCCCAAAACCTTCATGAAGTTTTTCATATGAGCATCTATCAGTTAAGATAACTCTTGGGGCTATTTATCAATATACTTGTTAATGAGTTTTTTAATATTTTTTAACAAAATTTTCCAAGGAAATATTTGCAAGGAAACCCAATGGATGCTTCTCCACATTTATGAATGACATCCTTAGTAAATATGGATGTAAATTAGTGCACCTTATTTAGGAAGATTTTAGGGATTCGAACTGGACACCTACCGACATGGAACTAGCTAAAGACAATTTTTTTCCTCGAAAAACAACACGGGAAACCCCTGAGTACTTCCCCACTTCGTGGATGGTAAACAGGGTAAATCGTCAGCCCTGATTACGGGGTCTAACCCCAAGGTGGAACAAGAGATTCAAACCTATGACCTCCTCCGTCGGGGACAGCTTCACGTCTAGCTCATAACCACTTGAGTTAATCCTTGAGGCTAAATTAGCTAAAGGTGTTGTTTAAATGTTCTATGTTTTGGCATTTTTTGTTGTTATCCGATGATATAAATTTGGGTGAAATTGCAATTTTATGTTGTTTAAATTGAGTTTATGAATGCATGAATGGATTTAGCATGTTGAAAACCCCGAGGGCACTCAAATTATACAAACTTAACCACCCAAATTTTCATATCGAACAATCTCTCTCCAGATTTTAGGCAACATTAAACATATAATATCCATGGAAAAGAGGAGCGGGTGGGGTTATCATTTCACCAGGAGGAAATATCCAACTATTATTCTCTTTGAAGATTTACCAAGCAACCAACAACCAAGCCGAGGATTATGCATTACTTCAGGGTCTGAGATAAGAAAGACATCAAGGTATAACCTCCCTTTTAATCCTAGGGGACTCCAGAGTAACCATTAATCACCTGAAGAAAAATTCGCTCCCATCGGAAATGAAACTTGCATCCACCTTCTGTAGAATCCAATATGAAGTAGAAGCCTTGTAGACCACCTTTCCTCTCCATATTATTTGCAAAAATAACACCATTGCAGACAAGCAAGCACTACAAGACACTACATGATCATTAAGAATCAACAATTGCACTATAGAAACATTCATACCATGATATTACCCAAGTCCCTAAGGATTAAGCATAAGGTCGTAAAGGGAAAAAGGCAGGCAAGGCAAAAATGAGATTTAGTTAGCACGGGCACTCGTCGTCGCTCTTACATCAATCAACTTATTCACAAAATGATGACATTGGTTGGCAAGGAAGGTCATTTCATGGACATACTCCCCTCCCATATGGATAACCCGCACCGTATTTCTCCTCCAGGCACGTATCCCATGACAATACATTCTCCCTTTGCAACAATGATAGGTGCAATGTTCATTTCAGGAAGGATTTGGACGATTTGTTGGTTTGTTAGGACACTAAATTTAATGAATTCAATACCAGATCAAAGGGAGTCGACATCACTAGTCCAAATCCGACACAAATTCGCAAATCCTGAAGCATGCGTCATTTCTTCTCACAGCAGATTATGGGCATGCGAAAGGGATACAGACCTCATAGATAATGTTGATGTTTTGGTAACTGCGGGAGGTATTAACCTCCAAGTGTAACCTTTGTACTTAGAATGTAATATTTGGGAGTAAGAGAACCATTAAACATATGTGTGAAAACCCTAGAAGAGAAGTCATCCCAAGGAGAATAATAATAAAGAAATAGAAGGCCCCAGAAAGAGAAGTCGACCCCACCTAGAAAATTCACTTGGATAGGCTAGTATAAATAAGGAGGCCCCTAGCTCATTTAGACACACACACTCACTCAACAGCTAGTGCGCAAGTCTAAGGAGCAACAACTGCAACAACTAGTGCACAAGTCTAAGGAGCAACAGTTGCAACAAAAGAAGGTGCAAGTCTAAGGAGCACCAGCTGCAACATAAGAAGGCACAAGTCTGGAGAGGGAAGTGCAACAATTGTCATGGAGTATTCTCAGTCTTCCTGGTATCTCTCTTGTGCGCCTCTCTTGGTAAAGGTACGCTTCTATTAGTAGAGGTATGTTCTCTTGGTGTTGTGTTGTTGTTGCAATAATGGTATTTCTGGTTAGGGTTTATCTATTGGTTCTAATGTGGATTTGTTGGAATCATTCTATATAATAAAAGGTTATTGTGCTCGGGGGTGGCATATGTGAATGCCTATGGTTGGGTGACAACGATGTGACATTGTCTATGGTTAAACGAGCATACCAAAATTTTAATATGGTATCAGAGTTGGTTTCCTTCAGAACAATCTAACCATTGGGAGGAAGATCGTCAGTTTCCCCTATTGTCAAGCTTGTTGAGCACTTGCAACAACCACCAAGAAGCTCACTTAAGGAGGGTGCATCTTTCCCCCGAATCAGATCTTCAAAATCAAAAGTTGGAAAATTAGGGTTTCCTCATAAAACCCTAGGTCAAGGCTTCATTGATCTAAGAAGGTTTCATTGAAGAAGCAATTGCAACGCCTATTGTAGTGCTAATTGAAGCTATTTCCCTAGATAAACTTGCTTTCCATTCTTCCAGCAGTTCCAATTAGGGTTTCAGGTTTTGCAACAGTAACAAACCCTAACCCAAATTTGTTGGGCACTTTTAGTGAAGTGTTGGGCCTAATTCTTGGTTGTCCTAGTGAGCCCTAGACTAGAGCACCTTCTGGTGCCCTCAGTTAGCAAAAACGTCAAAGTTGAGATTTTAGAGTCTATTTGCATTATATTCTCTAACTTAGATTTTTGTCAAGAAAGCATATTGTCTTAATACAGGGGATAGGTTGGAGAGATTACTTGTCATCTTGAGTGAAGGAGACTCAAAAGAAAAGCAACAACACTCATTCTTGAAGATAAGACTCCAGGTCCCAAGTTTGATTGATTAAATTGATAAGTTTATAATTTTCATGTATCAAGTTTGATAATTGCTACATTACAAGTAAACACTATAGTTGTGACAACAATCTTTGAAAGGTTCTATTACTGCTAGGAACAATGAATACTTGGTTGCATGTGAACACTATTGATATAAATACTTATTGTACTTGTTTGCAAGATGAACTAACATCTCCTATAGGAGATATTTCTTGTTTTGCTTCCAGGCAGATCACCTTGGTAATGCTATGATGATTACCATGAAATTGTCTTTTAGTCTTGTTACCATAGATATGTTTTTTTTATGAAAATGTTATTATATTGGAAATACTTTTTGCTCTTGTTGTTCTTGTCTCGGGTAGGTTATCTTACAAATCCCATGGAAGTTACCATGGATATGTACGTGTTCCAATAAGGTTACCACGGAAGCAGGTCACCAGTGATAGCTCCGAGAGGGATCTACAGTGATGGTTGCAAAAGGAAACATATTACATAGCCTCTAGTTTAAGACATGGAGCAGACCGACCATCAGAAAGAGCCAATTCCTAAGCAGTGACAACAAATCCAAAGGATTTATGGACATCGTGCATTCAAATGTGTGTGGACCAATGACAACCACTTCACTTAGCGAATAATGGAGGAGAGTTCACATCATATGACTTCAAAGCATTCTGCAAATAAGTTGGGATTAAAAGGGAGCTCACTACTCCCTACAATCCTTAGCAGAATGGGGCAGCAGAAAGAAAGAAACGAATGGTAATGGAAGCATTAAAGGCTATGGGAAAATATTTCATATTGCATATCAGGTTTGATATTTTATATTGCTATAGTTTAAGTAAGTATTGTAACTAGAATAACAGTCTTTAGAATTTTTTATTATTGCTACTGCTATTGCTAGTTTAGTAACACTTGAATATTATTTGTACATATAACACTCCATTAAATGCTCATATTAATAATGCACTTGTTTAAAAGATAAATTGATCTCCTATGGGAGATGTTCTTGGTTGTTAACTTTGTTCCAAGTAGGTTATCTTGTAACCTCCATGGAGGTTACCATGGAAATGTTGTTATTGTTTCTTGTTCCAAGCAGGTCACATGCAATAGATCTGAGAGGGAGCTATAATGATAATTGTAGAAGGCAACAATTTAGATGGTCTCTAGCTGAGACTTGGAGCAGACTATCCAGACATAGAGTTGCACACATCCATGTAATAAAAGATAAGATATCAAAGTTGGGTCCTTCAGGCAAGAAGGTTGTATTTGTTGGATATAGTGAAACATCGAAGGCATATAGAGTCTACATCCCTGGTTACAGACAAATTGAGATTAGTAGAGATGTTACCTTTGATGAGGATGCAACCTTCACTAGATCAAGGCAACATCATACATATGAGATCTATGATGAGGATCCCGAAGCTCTAAGAGTTGCAGACTCAGATGCTGGTAATGATGTTGTGCTAGAGGAGCATGGTCTAGAGGACATTGACATGGTAGAACCACAAAGACCTACAGAAACGATTACAAAGAAAACAAGACCAGCTTGGGCTCGTGAGATTATTCAAGATGTTGAGAAGTATGGTGCTCTAGATGGATCTTTCAGAGAAAGCAAGAAACCTCGACCATGTTCCAGTTATGTGGCATTGTTATGTGATATTATTGATGTTGATCCTACCTGTTATGAAGAGGCTACAGAAAAGAAAGCATGGAAGGATGTCATGATTGAGGAATACCAGTACATCATTAAGAATGATGTCTGGGATGTGGTTCTGAGATCGAAAGAGAAATCAATTGTGATTTCCAAATGGATTTACAAGACAAAACACTCATCAGATGGTAGTATCGAGAAATACAAGGCAAGGTTTGTGGCTTGTGGATTATCCTAGAAAGAAGGAATATATTATGAGAAGACATTTGCTCCTGTGGCGAGGTACACTTCGATTAGAGCTATACTTGACATAACTGCAACGATGAAATGGAAGGTACATCATATGGATGTGAAGACAACCTTCATGAATGGTGTAGTGGAAGAAGAAGTGTACGTGGAGCAACCACAAGGATTTGAGACACATGACAAAGAAACTCATGTGTGCAAATTGAAGAAAGCCTTGTATGGGTTGAAACAAGCACACAGGGCATGGTATGGTAAAATTGACAGTTTTATGATGAGCTTGGGCTTTACCAAGAGTAAAGCATATCCTAATCTTTACTACAAGGTCGGGGATATTGGACCAGTGGTATTACCGTTATATGTGGATGACATGTTTCTAATAGGGGACGAGAAGCTCATCACAGAGTGCAAGAGAAAGCTTACATATGAGTTCGAGATGAAAGACCTGGGAATGATGCATTACTTTTTGTGTCTAGAGGTGTGGTAGAAACCAGATGAGATTATCCCGTGCCGAGGAAAATATGCGGTAAAAATCTAGAAGAAATTTGATATGATGAATTGTAAATCCATGCCCACACCGATGGTGACGAACCTGAAGTTATTGAGTGATACTTCTTTAGAGACAGTGGATGTCACCATGTACAAGAATATGATTGGTTCATTGATGTATTTGACGAACACTAGGCCAGATATATGCTTTGCGATGAACACTTTGAGTCAGTATATGGTTGAACCAAGACGTGTTCACTTGGTTGTAGTAAAGCATGTGTTGAGGTACCTTAAATGTACAATTGATTATCGACTCCGATATGTTTCAGATCATAAGATATGACTACAAGGCTACACTGATTTAGATTGGGCTGATAGTGTCACAGATCAGAAGAGTACATCTAGATGTTGCTTCAGTTTGGGGTCAACTATGATATTGTGGCTCAGCATGAAACATACTAGTGTGACACTCAATACGACCAAGGGAGAATACATAGCAACATGTTCAGCTTGTAGCGAAGTTGTGTGGCTTCGAAAGTTAATTGCAGGGCTGTTTGATCTCGAGTTGGAGGTGACTTGTATTTTTTGTGACAACCAGAGTTGTATAAAGTTGTCAGAGAAGCTCGTGTTCCATGAAAAGTCCAAGCACGTTGAGATCAAGTACCATTATATCTGAGATCTGGTGCAAAGGGGAGTTGTGAAGCTCTAGTATATTGGCACATACGAGCAAATAACATAAGTGTTGACCAAGCCTCTATCAAGGGTAAAGTTTGAATACTTTAGGGACAAGCTTGGCATGGTCCAGAAGGACGTCCCTCGTAAGAGGGAGTGATGAGTCACATATGTGATTCTTGGGGCAGTAGCTTGCATAGTATGGCAACAACGGGTGGTCATTTATAGGCACGTTACTGACTATGGCACCAGTCAACATGACCTCGCACAAGGTAAACAGATGCCGAGCCTTCGGGGCTGGCGAGTTTCCCAACTTTTCAAGATGGAGGGCCAACCTGTGTGGTTGGAGGTGTTTCCTAGCCTTGGGCTAGATTGGTAGTGTGTGCGCACTACATCGCCTAACCCTCGTGGTTAGATGCCCAGTCATTGCGAGATGGATGATTGGTGTGCCAACTAGAAGAACTAGCTCTAGGGCTAGTTGCTAGATTCTGTGTGAGCTGACGAGTTGCAGTTGCCCATACTTCGTTCAGATTGGGTAGTAGCGCAGTTCTATGTAAACTGGCTCAATTGCATATTCCAGATTCTATGTGAGTTGGATGGTTTCCTAGTTTAGTGTGAGCTAGATGCCTAGTTTTGTGTGAGCTAAATGAAAGCCTTGTAATGACATAAGGTCTGAAAGGACGATGAGGTTGTGCCCACTAGAGGGATGCTACATGTGTTGATGAGGCCCCATATGCATGATTGTGACATGACCATTAGATAGTCTCTGCGTGTGACTATGACAAAGCATGTGTGGCTATGATGGTGATACTTGTGACATGATCTGTTTGATCATGAGATAGTCTGTGTGGCTATGGTGATATTATCTGTAGACTGGTCTGCAAGACCATGTGAGTCTTGCCCATGCCATGTGACATGGATGGATGCGTTTAAGACCATTACATGAAGAACATCTTAGTTAATACCTCCCTAGCTAAGAGGGGGTGTTGATGTTTTGGTAGCTGTAGGAGGTATTAACCTCCAAGTGTAACCTTTGTACTTAGAATAAAATATTTCGGGAGTAAGAGAACCATTAAACATATGTGAGAAAACCCTAGAAGAGAAGTTGGCCCAAGGAGAATAATAATAAAGAAATAGAAGGCCCCAGAAAGAGAAGTCGGCCCCACCTGGAAAAGTCACTTGGACATGCTAGTATAAATAAGGAGGCGCTTAACTCATTTAGATACACACACTCACTCAACAAATAGTGCGCAAGTCTAAGGAGCAACAATTGCAACAACTAGTGCACAAGTCTAAGGAGCAACAATTGCAACAAAAGAAGGTGCAAGTCTGGAGAGAGTAGTGCAACAATTGTCATGGAGTATTCTCAGTCTTTCTGATCTCTCTCTTGTGTGCCTCTCTTGGTAAATGTACACTTCTATTAGTATAGATACGTTCTCTTGGTATTGTGTTGTTGCTGCAACAATGGTATTTCTGGTTAGGGTTTATCTGTTGGTTCTAGTGCGGATTTGCCATAATCATTCTATCTAAGAAAAGGTTATTGTGCTCGGGGGTGGCATATGTGAATGCCTATGGTTGGGTGACAATGATGTGACACTGTCTATGATTAAACGAGCATACCGAAATTTTAACAACTAATATGGTGAGTTTACAACTTTTGTTATGGGAGAGGTCCCAAACATGTTGGATGGGCAGGATAAGTGCGCCACCTTGGGCCAATTTTGGGGAGAACGAATTTGGAAAACACTTGATAGCAGGAGATAGAAGGCAGGAAACAACAAACTTGTTGGCCATAGGAAGAAATTGCAGGCAGACAAAAATGGCAAGGTGTCGAACAGGGGTGGCAAGATGGAGGCAAGAAGTAGGAGATGAAGAAAGAGAAGAGATGACCC
>ML777316.1:21311-43581 GCA_009831015.1 Picea engelmannii
AAGGGTTGTTAACCGATCATTCAATTCATAAAATCCAATTGCACAAAATCTAAAATCTATAACTTAGTTTACAACATAAAATCCATTGCGCAAGAAGTATGAAATATAAAATCACACATTACATTAAATTCAGTGTGTGCAAGGTTTCAATTCCATTAATGCATCATTCAACATCAACGATTCAAGGTGCAAGATAAGTCGTTTTTATTCCACAAGGCGCAAATGAATACAATTAAAGAATTAAACATACTTCACTAATAATTCGGGGCACCCTATTAACCAAATTCCAATCCAATTTGGCATTCACCATAATCAAGGAACAAAGGAAAATAGGTCATTATCCATCATACCTTAATAAATTTAAAGGCACAAGTAAAAATTGTAAATCAACATGCATTACAGAATAATTTATTTCACACAAGGTGCCTAATTTATTAATTTCAGGGTGTGAATGCATAAGGACAAGCAACACACACCAACCTTATTCAAGGCACATGATATCTAAACACTAATCAAATTATTTAATCAACCTCACCAACCATGGTAGGTTACATCTTGATATAAATGGTGATTGATACAATTTAATATGTAAGGTACATTGCGCACAGACTCAAACACGCATCATCGATACATGCCAATAGAACCATCTAGTGTTCAATATTAGTAAATTAAAAAACCACTATGAACACATCCTCAATTTATCCAAATCCACACCATGAGAAATGAAAATAAATAAGAAAAATTAAAATAAAATAACCCTAACACTAACCATTATGACCACATTAATCAACTTGGTTACTCATGTAACTAACAATCCCTACAACTCACGACCCCTGAAATTTAATTAACTAAGTAATTTAAATTTCTATGGGTAACTAGCGTAAGGGACTTTATTAAAAGGGTTAAATTAATTTTTTCCAACTAGCAACTTGCAACCTGGAGCAAGGAATATGCCAGATCTAGAGAGGAGGGCACGATGAGTAGGCATGAATCATGTCAGTGGTAAGTGCAAAGGAGAAGGAAATTTTAAGTGGTGGAGGGTATGTCCCTCCCAAATCGCTGCGAATCTGATAGGGAAGAATAAACTACAGGTAGTTTTAATGGTAGGTGTGGTATCCATCCCCAATTTGCAGCTAAAATATAGGAGTACGGGAAGGAGAACTAGGATGGATAAATGGGAAAATGAAGAAGGGGTAGTGCCTTGATGATAAAAAAGTTGCAAGAAGTAAGTAAGGATGCTGGGCGAAAATCAGGATGAATCGCTGAGAGAGACAATGAAGGCCTTGATTCTTTTGGTAAAAACGTAGAGATCCATCCTTATAAAAACATAGAGTGAAACATTTGTGCTGGGAGATTTTAGGAATGGAAGGTTGTGTGCAGACACTCACCAAACACAAATCATTCAAGGTACAAAATCCATAAGAGACGGTGAGAACGTAGAAAATCACACTTTTTTTTCGTAAATAAACAAATGCCAAGCCTCTCCTCTCTCACACGTAGGACAACACAGGATTCATGCTATGTAAGGAAATTTTTTAAATAAAAATGCTATCTTCTTCCAATATAGTAAAATGTGATTTAAAGGCGGTGTAAAACATATTTAATGATACAAAAATGCTAGCCTCTTCACACACATCAAACACAATATAAGGGTGTTGTAGAACAGATTTAAAAATGTAAAAACGTTAGCCTCTTCACACACATGAAATACGATATAAACACGGTATAGAACATATTTAAAATTATAAAAATGCTAGCCTCTTCACTCTCACACGCAAGGCAACTAAAAAGTTTTGCTGTGAAGATCAATGAAAACCAAAAATGCTAAGACAAAAATTGTGGATATAAGAAAAAACACAGTGAAAAAAATGCATTTGAATCACTTGTTAATCACTAGGAGAAAATAAGAGGGTGCATGGATATATAAAAGGAATCCAAGTCCCAGATATATAAATTGAGTTTTACAAGCTGAGCGAACATGAGGTAAAACAATCAAGCACAGAGAGTAAGCAGGACACAATGATATTGAAGGGAAAAACACAAGATTTTAAATTAAACCACAATCCTCTTCATTATCAGATAAAAAAAACAAGTGCACACACGTCCATCTTTAGGGAACCATTATAATTTTCATCAACATATAAATTCACATACAATTTTGTTAACTACTTTCAAATGCAAATTTAACATGCGTACCATAACCAAAGGCACATAATCTGAAGTGGTTGTCCCACTCTTGCGCTCGGTCCAACTCCTGCTTGCTAACCGTTGAGACCTCACCGGTTCCTCCCAGCCAATGCTATGGGTACTCTTCTTTCCCCTGATCCCCCCAAGTTGCAAAGGGGTCACACACACAAACCAGATAAATCTATCTCACAGCTCACCTCGCAAGGTTGAGCTACCACTCTCTCTTCGAGCTGGGTATCCCAACTCCCACAAGAAAAATTAGACAAGGAAAATTCCAGCAGCATAACCTTAGGCATACTAGTCGTGATCCATTCCCCTTCTCTACCATTTCTTTTATAGAGTTATATTAGTGTCTCTTTTCCAAAATGCATATTAAATTATTTTTATTAAATTTTTATTAGGAAATAATCTCCCCCGTGCACTTGTCACCTAAACCCTTAGTTCCACCAGAAATTCATTTAATTAATTAAATTAATTTTTCAATTTCCCTCACCCACCTAAAAGTGTTCCTAAAAACACTCCTTGTTGTCCCTTTATTCCCTCACTTTCCTATAAAGAATGATGCCTTTCTTAAAGCTTAGTTGAGTTCTAAATAGCAAAGTCCTATAGACTAGATTCCTTTCTATGTTCCACTTTCCTTTTGCATTTAATTTTCCCCTTTTTTCCTAAGTTGTAAATTAGCAAGTTTTGCACATAAACAACACTTAATTTTTGACAATTTAATTCTCCTTTAAATTCCAAATTTGATTTTTCTTCATCCCCCCCTTTATTAATTACTTAAATTGATTTTTAGTCCTCAAATCCTACTTAGACCTAGGCCTTAATTTCCACTAGGCTTAGAAAATTTTAATGGAAAATTTATGATTAATAAACTTTACTCATACATAATTATCTTAAGGTTGACCATGTCAAGTAAGATATTGTTTCCTAGGCACCTAGTTTCATTGACTCACCTGTGTTTAAAACTCGTGACGCGACCTTCAAGATGCACTATGTGCTCGAAGGGTGCCACTCACCTTTTGAATGATTTTGGTAGACGTCCAACTCTTGGAGTCAATACTCCACCATGCAACCTTGTGGGAGACTAAGGGCCTCTATGGAATAAATACCTTGCAGTATTACCTGCCCCTTAGAATCTTCATGAGCGACTATCACAGTCTTCCCTCACAACATCATGGATCTCTCAAAATAGGTAATTATTAACATAAAGTTTGAGCCATAGTGAGAGTGCTAGTAGGCTATGGCAGGGTTGTTACCACACCTCTTCCTCAATATATCTAGTTGTTTTGCATGGCCCCTTTACTCCCAATGTGAGTCTGATTAGCAAGAAATCGCCATCCTACATCCATCAACGAAACATGTCAACGATCCATAAATAAAATGTTAATATACCCATTCATATGTCACATATGCAATAACAGAAATACTCAAAACATATATAGTCCACTCCCTGACTCAATTCATATTTCAAGGAGTTCCATCGATGCCATTGGCATCCTCAATCTTTCAAGAGTCCTTCACACTCAGGAGAAACCTGTCAATAGCACCCGTCTATACATAAATAACATAACATAACATCATAATCCTCCATCTCATCATCATAATTCATAAACGAAGAAGTCAATCATATAATGAACCAGATCACTTGCACGTAAGTGTCCTCAAATAATAAGTCACATCAGGTGCGCGCAAGAGCAAGATGTTACATACTAACATTGCACAATTGCTTCCTTTATGCATGAAATCTTATCCCAACGTATTTCAGCTATAATTCTCAATATGCATAGTGTTGTAACATGTACTACTCTAGTTGAACATTATTACTATAATATAATTATCCACTCCACATTTCCTTGACAAAACCAAAACTGAAATACCATTATCATTGATTGGCATTTAAACATTTTAAAATATTCTTTTATGTCATATTTCTAATACACTTTTCCATCCATTACCTTGTTCAATTTTACATATCTCTCACGACTTCATTGATTTATTCACTATGAATCACTTCTTGACCATTCAAGAATACTCTGCTCCAAATGGAAATGATTCACCCTGAATTTTCACCTATACCTTACTTCCACTCCACACTCTGATAATAGGGACAATTTTCTTTCGATGTGTACATTTAGAAAAAAAGTTGCTAGATCATCTCTAATAATTACTTCTCCATCATCCCTATGATTTCACATAGATATGAATCATCCACCCATGAGTAAAACTTCATCTCATGATATCCCTTTTGTTTCCCTTCTCTTGTAGGAAGTTTTGTATCCTTCACTACATTTCTACCTTTAAGGATTTGGAGTTATTCTTAATTCATTGTGTATATAATAATATTCTTTACCTACTAGCTTCATGCTTTATATGAGAATATCTATTTCCTCTACAAACCGTTCAGATTCTTTAACATCTAAATAATAATAGTCCCCTTCCCTTATTTATACCTTTGAAAAGCTTGCGTCACCTACTCTGCAACCATACACTTCCTTTTACATCCCTTGGATGCTCAACAAACTATATAATATTGATCTTATTCCCTATCCAATGGAACCTAAAATTAATCTATAATAGACCCACACAATGCTCAATTGTGCAATCTTATCCTCTTTTTATAAATCCCTCACATAACACTCTCTACTTTAGTGTTTCTCTATTAATTATCAATTCCCTCTTAATAAGATCACCTACCGTTTTCCCATTATTAGGTTGCTTAATTTCATCTATACCTCTATAATTATGCATAAGAAATATCATGGGTTTCAATACTCTTCCTTACCTATAAATTACCTCTGGTCCTCACCTCTACCATCTTCAAAAGTTTCTCCAAACTTTGACATTATTTGGAAAACTATTCACATTGAGTAGTTACATGGTTCATGGATTCCATTTCCACTTTTCCCTGTAACTTTATGGAGAAACTTGATGCTCCCTTGGATAAATTAGGATTTCTATCATGTTTTATTTGCGATTACCTTTCCAATGACCATACTCATGCTTCAATCTAATTTATGAGACAAGAGTTATGGCCTCTTGAAATTCCATTCTACCAAGTGGTGTGCTTCAAGTTCACCAAAACATTTCTTCCAATTCCTTGAGAATATTCTATCACAAAACTAAATTCTGAGTGGATATCTATATTATCCTATCCAATATCTTTCCAATGACTACTTTCTTTATCAATTATAATTACTTAGCAGAAAGTTGTAAGAAATTAAATATTTCCAATTTAACCCTTTTGTACACCTTTCTCCGTGGTGTAAATAATCTCAAACACCAAATTTTTCCACTTACAGAGGTAAATCTATTGAGAACCAAAATTTTTTTCTACATGACGTGTATAGTACTTCTAAAAATGACTTCAAAAAAAATATCATATTGTTAAACCGATGCTCTAGTCAAAATCTGCAGCAATCTGGAAATTAAATCTTTGCCCCTTTGGACTTTCTTCTGGCATAGAAATTTAATACTTCTTCATGCATCCATACACAAATTCCCTCTGGATTTTGACAGAATATCAATTGGGCATTCCCATTACTACCTTATAAAAAATCATACACAATTTCAACCTTAATCGGGCTCTGAACTGTTAGTTACAACCCACAAAAGTTGTGATTGTTTTACATTTTTATTCTTGTATGATACAAGTATCTTATTTCTCTTTCTGCACATTTTACATACCCAGATTCCAAATCTATCTCAATTATTGTATTCTATGATTCATAATATTTCCATAGATTATTCCTAGGTCCAAAATGGACTTCTCATCTAGGCATTATGCCCTCCAGAACTAAACTAGTCCCAAAATATTACCTTAACGATTTCAACTACAACTTTATCATATTAGCTCATTGGAAGTCTCTCTCCAATTTCTTTTATTTGATATGAATAGACACATTTTACCTTGTTACACTCTTTTCTCATGGATTTTTATTTCCTAGCAATTTCATTTAGTGCCTCAAAACTGCCCTAGAAGTTTAGGACCTTCAAAAACCCAAAACAAATCATAGAATTTTGATTGTTTTACTACTATGAAAACCTTTAAATATGATTCATATATATCTAAATAGAAATAATTATGGACCATTGATATGAATCTATTGGTGATCGATGATCAACTAAATTGTTTAATCACGCACAACACCTTTCTAAAACTGCTAACTCAGTCATCGGCGATAGACCATTCCTTTAGCAATGAATTTCAAGACATTGCTAAACCGACTGACCTGAACATTGATTATCAACTGTTGATTATTTTCATTGGAGAATGAAACTCCTTACCAACTCATCTAACTCGACAATCGGCCAATGAACATTCTTGTTGGCTGATAAACAAAATTCATCAATTTGGTCTATTCGACCATTGTACATCGACCACTGATGGTCTTACATGGAAATTGTTGACATGGCATGACACATGGATTTTGATGTGTCATGACAGATCATCATAAGATGTCAATTTGGTTTACATGGCATGATACATGGATGGTGACGTTGCCTAACACACCATCACCCTCTTTTCTTCATTTCCCATCTGTCGTTTCTCTTGGATGAACCAAACGCTTTGTCAGTTCGGCCGACTATTGACCAAAGATTATTGGCCATTAACGTTGTATCTTTCTCGTTCGAGTCACCTTACCAAATATCCCAACACCCGACCATTTCTCATCAACAATTTTTTTTAGTGACTAAAATACTTCACCAAATTGGATGACCCAACCATTAATCCTCGGGGAATTCTCTTGGCCAACTCCAACACTTGCAAATTTTTTCCAAATCACCAATGAATTCAGCCCATTGAACTCCCATATAAGAATGATTTTTATTGTTGATCTATCTAATTTCAGCCAAATCTTCCAACACCCAACCATCGACCATCAGTCATTGAAGACTTCTTTTGGTTTAACCCAACTCTTCACCAATCTTGTCGATCTTCCCATTCATGGTAAACAAATTTTATTGGTTAACTTCAAAACTTAGATATTTTTTATCAAATCTTAGGTCAATCTGGGGCGTCAATCTCTAAGACAATATCATATTGATCATCGATCAAATCCAACCTCCCATTGGCCAAAAATGAATCCAAATCGTCAATCCATCTCATCCTCACAACTATCGAAAATGAATCTTGGTCATTGATCTTCTCAACCTTCTTAAATGTCCAAATCCTTATAAATTTTTAAATTTATCACCATGAATATAGGCCATTGATTCCAAGATGAAACATGATATTGGTTGTCTATTCACTGAACTCTGTATAGTGTTACAGTTTCCCATTAAAACTTGAATTTCAACCTTCCAATTTGAATTTGACTCTGCAACTATGCATATCTAGTCCATTGAACTTATCTTAAACAGTCCTAAGTCATTTAAAATCATATTTTTCCCACGAATTTGGGGGCTTCTCTCTAATTTTGTTTGTTTCCCAAAATTCATCATAGAAAAAATATGTACCAGTGAATTTTCCCAAATTCCCACTAATTCTTCTCCCATACAAGCCCAGTGTTTGAACTAGAAGCTATGATACCATTATGTAACATACCCAACACCCATGTTGAATATATTCACCACGTAAAATGACTTATCCTACTAGATAAAATAAAAAACACCCCATACATATAACAAAAATTTGAGGGGTTGTAGACCCATAAAACTACACCAAACAACATGCCAATTTATCCATGCATCTACAACATTTATAATTCATGAATGCATGAGAAATCAACAAAATACAACACAAAATTGAGATAAATATTTCATAATGGAATAACACAAGAGCATAACAAAAACACTTATTTGTGAATAATTAAGCAACTAGCTCCATACTAAGGATGAACCTCCCAGCCATAGGAGTTAGTGTCCAATTTATCTAAACAATAGACCACCCCAGAGATGAGTCTATGAGTCCAAAGGGAGATCCATCCCACTAGTTGTCCACCATGAACAAACAACAACACCAAATCCCAGGTTCTACTTTGGCAACAATTCCAATCCTCTATATCTCTCTTTTCCTCGCAACTTGCACTACCCAAGGAATGTACCCCATTCACTACTCAAAATCCATCGGTATATACCATTCATTTATCAGGGCCACTAGTGAAATTTTTTGTATAAGAATATATGAGATAGGTACTCTAGGAAATATCAATTGATTCAGGATTTATCACAACAACCTTCACAAGGATCTTGAAAAATTAATCTCAAAAGGAAAATTTACTACATGTCTACAATGCATTTTGTAGGAAGGCGTGTCTCTTTTCCTAACATATCCATGGCCCAATAATGGTTTCTTTCAATAACAACATGGTGTTGGAAAATTGGTTTAGATTGACGGGAAGATGTTTTGGGCAATTGGTTTTCATTTATTTCAACCCTTGGAGAGTGACCATGACAGTGATGTCAACCCTTAGTGACTGATGTCAATCTTGGGACAAGTCCAGAAGCCCTAGAAATGTGGAAAAGATTTATTTATGGTTGGTCATGATTTGTATGTTTGAGAGTGATTGGTGTATTTGGACAAGTCTCCAAAGTGGTCCCCTTATGGTGTATATTTAAGCATGGCCCTCACGGTAATATGCTTTGTAGAATTCTACAAGAAACCCATAGGTGTGGTCATGGGACCCAATTTTTTTTTAGGAATAATGACATAAAGGAAAGGGTAAATGAAGGAAATACACTCATATATGGATGGTGTTCATCGTGCCAT
Organism: Picea engelmannii; assembly: GCA_009831015.1. NCBI lineage: Eukaryota > Viridiplantae > Streptophyta > Pinopsida > Pinales > Pinaceae > Picea > Picea engelmannii. The sequence continues at coordinate 30,208 of ML777316.1, forward strand.
TCCTAGTGATATCTGGAGTGTCTTGTAACTCCTCACGGTTAGGAAGATATGGTATTTCAATGTTGGAAACCCCAAAGAGTGGTCAAAAAACCCCTAGTTGGTTACAAGTTGGTTAATAAAGGGGTAAAGTTGTTGTAAAAACAAAACCATAGAAGCCCTAAAGGAAGGAGGGGATTTAACTAGCACTTGTATAAATACACCACATGGAGTCATTAATTAGTACATTCACACAGACTTAAATTGAACATCTATCTAGTGAATTGTTATGTTTTAATGAACGATTTAGTTATTGTTATGGTCTAGCAATTTGGAAATGGTTTATATTTATATTGACAAGTATACTCTTGAATTTGAGGTTGAATCTGATGTATCAAGTTTGAGGCTGCGAAAAGTATAAAGGGACGAAATTTTCGGAGTTGCAGAACTTTAAAAACCCTAGTTTATGAGATGTATGCAGACTAATAGTATAATAGGTAGTGTACATACGTGGAATGAAATTAGAATAGGTAGCATATGCATGAAGTTTGTACATGAATATATAGCATACATGTGAAAAACTCATAAAAAAATTCAGTGGATTTTAGTACGAGGTCCTTGAAGTCTGAAGCAAGTTCCCAGATCTTCATCCTATAGGTTCCCATGAGTAAAGGTATGACATTTATGTATTTTTTTAAGTCTTCAATGTTGGATGATATGGAACATGCTTAAGGTATGTCTTGGAGGCCCTTTATGGCACATGGTTGAGGCAATATTGTTATATGCTTGAGACACACTCCTAGTACATAGAATATGGTTGTTATGGTTCATTGTTAGAGGAACATCTTTGTGGTATTGGCATATACTTGAGGCTTGTCATATTGTGTTATGACACTACATATTTGTGATATTGAAGAGAATTCTTGAGGCATATGAATAGATAAATTTCATGGTGTATGTTACATGTTAGGCGAGATACATTGTTGGTAGAATTATTTGTCTATTGGTACAAGCTATATGGTTGTTAGGTTAGTGGTATACCATTGTTTTTGATACATTATTGATTTGTATTGTAATTTCCACTGGCTACCCTAGACATGGACATGGCACTAACTCAAATCCAAACTGCTATAAAAACCAGATTGTAACATACCCAACCACCCAAGCTGGGAAATGCCACTTGAAAAAATTCATGTTCTGATATAAATATATATCTAATGCAATTTAAACAGACATCAACATTCTTCTCATACACATATCCATGCAGAAGTGACAATAAGCACATACATGCAATATATACAGGAAAATTTGACAACATTATAACACATGTACAAGATACAAGGGCATTTAAACATAGCATGTAAAATTAACATAGATTGGTACTTATCTTTTATGAGAAGAAAACCAACTACGTGCATAACTTCCAAGAACCACCTAGCCTTAGACCACATTGGTCCAAGCTATCAGTAGTGGGTCACCCCTGAGTTGGGACTAAAATCCACCCAGGTCGAAGATATCCTAGGCTAGGTTGAGGCTACAGAAAGTTGCATAATGCAACAGGAAGGATTCCCTCCAAGGATACTACTTACGCCCATCTATCATAGACTCTCATTACCCACATACCTGTCCCACCCTAAGCATATGCACCTTCATTTTTCCACAGTCCATCGGTTGCTCCACTTCCCTTCCAAGGCTTCAACAATAGGTCAAATCATGATTTCTCAGAGCTCTATAGATGTTGTTGGACTCCCTCCACGAGAAATCACTTTCCCAACAACCTCTCTCACCTGGAGAGAGTTTCTCACATGCATAACAACCTGCTTCGTTAACCTCAGGCCTGACAACCCACCTCTTCAAACCACAATAGAAAAATATGGTAAGGCAAGGGACAACTCAAAAATTACATAGGTTCACGATGGTAAAGGGTTCAACAATAGAAGAAATGAATCTGGATGCATTCCTGGTCAGTGTGTGTGTGAAATCGATAAGGGATGGAAAGAATCGTAAGAATGCACCTATGAGGAAAGATGGCCAGACTGGTTAGAATGGTGAGAATGGTGAGAGCGAGAATGGTGAGAGAACTCGTGAGTGCTAGAATTGTGAGAGCGAACCCCCACAACGATGGAAACTCCCCACATAAAAATTTCATGCATCATGTATGACACTTGGTTCTCCAGTAGCTTGTTCCTCTCCACTTGGATTTCCATTCCCCTACTAAAAAGGAACTTAGCATAATTGGGTTTATTTCCCAAACTTTAGTAATTAAGAAAATACATTATAATATTCCATTGGGTTAAGCGCTCAAGATTAGACCCTTTTTCCTAGCCTCTCATCCCCCTTTCCCTTTCCCTTCCTAGTGTATCTTAGTCCCCCATAACCCTTTCTTTGTGGTTGGTCTACATGCATCGATGTATTTTATTAATAATCTACATAATTACATATACAAAAGTAGGCTCTTTGGCCTTAACATCTAGGCTCTCTGGCCTAATAAACATATAAGCCTCCTAGCCTATAAATACTTGTCTCACCAACCTATAAACATAATTACAATTCAATAGGGGCTTGGCCTCGGGCTATTACAGTCCCCTCCCTTTATTTTTTCACTATCCTTAGTGCAACTCATTTACATAACATCAACAAGATTTTAAAAATCTTCAAAAAGATGTGGGTATTTTTCCCACATAGAATCTTCATGCTCCCAAGTTGTGTCCTCAGGACCATACCAGTTCCATTGGAACTTTACAAGCCCTATGGCTCGATTCTGGATCTGATTGATTTTTTGGTCTAGAATGAGTATTGGATACACTTGGAAAGAGCTTTCTTGCTCCACCTAGATCACATTCTAATCAATAACATGATTAACATCAGGTATATATTTCTTAAGAAATTATACATGGAATACATTATGTATAGACATAGATGCAAGTAATGAAATCATGTAAGCTACTGGTACAATCCTCTCTATGATTTCAAACGACCCACAATATGTGTCTTCCAACTTGGAACAATTTCCCATCTTTAGGGAACTTCTGTTGGCCTTCACCTTCAAGAAAACATAATCACCCACTTTAAATTCCCTGTGAGTTTTTCCCTTGTCAACATAGATTTTCTGCCTGTCTTGGGCAACCTTTAAATTTCGTTTAATCTTCAACATTTTCTCTTCTATTTCTCTGAGCAACTTTTTCCTAGCCACTTCTTTGTCATCCGGGTTTTCCCATCTTACTAGTGTGTTTCACTTTCTTCCATAAAGCGCCTCAAATGGGATCATCTTCAGTTATGATTGGTACCTATTGTTGTAGGAAAATTCTACCAAGCGTAGAGAATATTCCCATTTAGATGGTCTGTCCATCACATACATCCTTATCATATCCTCTATCACTTGGTTCACTCTTTTTGTTTTTCCATCAGTCTCTAGATGATAAGCTATGCTGAAGTTTAGATTTCTTCCGAACTCTTGGAATAATTCCTTCCATAACTTTGAGGTAAACTTTGGGTCTTTGTCAGACACAAGTTTCTTGGGTATTCCATGAAAGTGTGCTACTTCCCTCATATATATATCAAAAACATCGGTTGCCTTGTGAGTAACCTTCACATGAATTAAATGGGCATATTTGGTAATATTGTCCACCACCACCATGATAGCACCATGTTGATTGATTTTTCTGGGAAATTTGTTGATGAAATCCATCGTCACCACTTCCCACTTCCACTCAGGAATGGGTAATGGCTGCAACAACCCAATTGGGTGTCTATTCTCATCCTTGACCCTTTGACACTCCAATCATTCAACAATGTATTCAATGATCTCGCTCTTCATGTTTGGGCAATAATATTGGCTCTTGACTGCTGCAACTATTTTTTGATATCCTGGGTATGTAGAATAAAGTACATTATGCATCTCTTTTAAAATCATACTCCTCAATTCATAAAAATTGGGTACATAAATTATGTTTCTGTACAAGAGAATTCCATGAATTCCCAATTCATAATCTTCAACCTTTTGTTGCATTTTACCTTGCTGCAATTTTGTTACCAACTCCATGTACTACAAATAAACTTTTGCAACCTCATACATTTTTCCTTTAAGATCATTTTGATACATGATAATGAATGTAGCATGCAGTTTATGCACTCTCCTTATTAGTGCACCAACCACTTTGTTCTCTTTTTCTTTGATGTGCTTAATATCAAAGTCATACTCACAAAGGAATTCCAACCGTCTTCTATGCCTGGCATTGAAAGTTGGCTGATCAAAAAAGTATTTTAGACCATTATGGTATATCCTTAGCTCAAACATCTTTCCCATGAGGTAGTGTCTCCACTTCTTCAAGACATGCACTATGTATTCCAACTCCAAATCATGAGTGGAATAGAGCCTTTCACGCTCTTTCATTTTTGGATTCAAAACATATCACAAATCTGTTCTGGATAAGGACTCCAACAAGTCCTTCTTTGCAAGCATCTTTGCAAACCACAAAATATTCATTTGGATCAACAATCCTCATAATTGGAGCACTGGTTAACAACTTCTTCAATTACTAGAATCTCTTTTGACATTCCACTATCCATTGGAATTTCACCCCCTTCCTTTGCAAGAAAGTGATTGGGTGAGTAATTCTCGAAAACCCTACAATGAATATTTTGTAGTATCCATATAGACCCATGAAGGATATGAATTATGTCACATTATTATGTGTTTTCCACCCTTTAATGGCCTAAATATTTTTCAGGATCTACTGTTATCCCTTCTTTGGATATCATATGCCCCAAATAATGAATTATGTTTTGATAAAATGAGCACTTGCTCAATTTGGCATACAACTAGTGCTCTGTTAACACTTGTAACACCATCCCCAAATGATTCTTATGTTCTTATTCTGACTTGTAATACACAAGGATTTCATCCAAGAAGACAATGACAAACTTATCTAAATATTCTCAGAAAACACCATTCATAAAACACATCAAAACATCTAGTGCGTTTGATAACCGAAATGGAACCACTATGAATTCGTAATGACCATACCTTATCCTAAATTTGATCATGATAATGTCTCCATATTTGATCCTTACTGAATGATATCCTGATCTGAGATCAATCTTTGAGGATATCCTTACATCTTTTAACTGATCAAAGAGATCATCGATCCTTGTCAAAGGATACTTGGTCTTTATGGTCACTTTGTTCAATTGTTTGAAATCGATGCACAATCTCATTTTCCCATCTTTCTTCTTCATGAACAAGACTTGGGAACCACAAGTTGAAACACTTAGGCATATATACCCCTTCTTCAGAATCTCTTCAAGCTTCATTTTCAACTCCTTTAGCTCTGTTGTACTCATTCTGTAGGGATTGTTTGATACTAGAGATTCTCTAGGCATCAAATTTATAGAGAAATAAATATCTCTCTTTGTTGGTAGTCCTAGTATCTCCTTAAACACATCTTCAAAATATTTAAGGACTGGAGGATCCTCCATATTTTGTACCTTATCCTTAGATGCTTCCTCCATCTCAGCTGCAAATATTTGGTAGCCCTTCCTGTAACACTTCTTCAACTTCATTGTTGAGATCTCTTGGACAGTAACTTCCATAGGAATTCCTTGGACTCTTCTTGGGTTCTCTTCCTCATCCAAAAAAGTAAATGACTTGTTATGATAGTCTAATACATCGTGGTGTTGGTCCAACCAATCCATACCAATTATACATTCATATGAACCCAATGGAAGGATGTTTAAATCTTCCTTGGTACTTATCCCATTCATGTCCACTGGACATTATTTGAATAGCTAAACCACTTTTCTCTTGGCTCCTATAGCCATATTTAACAATGAATAATCAAACCATAGTCAAACCATGGCCAATCCCATACAGAACCCACAACCTTTGTTTGTGGAATGGCATAGGCACCTTAATCCAGAGAGGTATCACTATTCCAGGTTCCACAAAAGGAAGTGATGAATGGTTATCCATTCTCCTCAGTGGGACTATGGGTTTCAGTCAGGTCAAGGTGCAACCAAAGGAACTCATTGAGGTGGGTAGATAGAGCCAGGATAAGGAAATATTATTTTTTCGTTATACAAAGAATACCCAATACGATAGGGAATAAGGTCAAGACCGACAACCTCTCCGTTCACTAACTTCAGGAAACTAAGATGCATTTCAGTATGGATTTCCCAAATGATGATAAAACACAACACAAGTGGGAATGACAAGCACAAAATATCACTGCTCACGAATAACCCATGACAGTCCCCAAGGAAGACGAAACGAAAAGTGAGAGTACGACAAGAAAAAGAAACTATCTACCCGTAGCCAAGAGAACCAGAATGCCTCTGTTGAATTTCATTAACAAGGAAGTAATTTTCATAACTGACAAAGGTTATAGTGAAATCATGAATCTTACCAGGAGGTTGGATGAAGGATATCGCCTCCATCATCGAAGTTCTCCAGTTTTTCCCTTAGACAACTTTTTTTTTGGAATTGCAAAATCAAACCTCGATACCAGAATGAACCACTGGCCCAAAAGGAAAGCCCTATCGCATAGATTAAATGTCATTGGTATGAAGGAATGGTCGGCCATGTGAAGGAGGTAATTTGGCGCATCCATAGTGGACGAAAATGGCCTCGACTCTCGCACACATCAGGGCCACATTAATGGTCTGATCAGGGTTTAATTATTGAATGACCTGTTCCTGCTGTTATCACTCCAAGAAACTCTCCTAGGCTGTAAGTTGAAGATTCTTAGTAACTTAATCTTTTTAGAAACTATTTTCTCAATAATAGGTGTGGGTTTGGATCAAGATGAATATCTTAACCTCTGGATTGTATTCTCAAGATAGTCTTAGCTATATTCATGCAACACAAGGCCTTCAAGAGCTATTGTCAAATAGGTTTGTATAACAACTAGATAAGAAAACTAATCAGTTAACCAAAACATACATAAAACCATATATATGATGGGTCAACAAACTAGCCAAAGATGCATGTGATTCTTGTTTAATAATCAAAAGTAAGATGAAAGTTACCATAGGATCATTGAATAGAGACAAAATAACTAATTCCACTCATAAGCATAGACAAAGATGAAAGAAGGTCTGACAATAACAAATGAAATAATATTGCAGGATGATATATTAAAGAAAGTGTCTTTCATACATAACAGTAGCATGTAGAACTCAAAATCGAACTATTAGTTCATCTTCTATCTTTAGCTTTATAGCTTTACAATGCAGTTTTGAGATCCTAAAAGCATGGATTAGTTATGCTAAAGATATAAAGTCAAAATTTAGTTTTCCAAATATAGGGAATGATCCCCAAAATGAGGTCAATCCCACATTTCATGGTCTTCATATCTTGTAGAGTTATTGTGTAGTGAAGAATAGCCTTGCAAGGCTGAGTGATGACTCTTCCAAGAGATATAATTCGAATTTGTCGAGATGTTCAAAAAATCCAATCTGTTTCCACCAAAATAGGTGCCAAAATCAACTTGGCTATCATTTCTAATCCTTATGCACCAAAAATGGATCTTGAAACTGAATATATAAGTCATCATCCCTCCATCATGAGTGTTTTCAAATGATTTGGATCAGAAAAACCTCGATCTGTGCAAAAATTCGGTCATTCTGGCAGTGACAAGATTTCAGTGGTTAACATAGAAGACTTCTAGGTGATTTAACTACCGAAATATTTTCTTTCGATGGTTAATGAACAGTTGTCCTTTTCACCTAAACCACCGAAAACATGGCTTTGTCAAAACTTCAAAATTTGCAAAAATGATTACCTTGATGTTCTGCTGAGTGTTCAAGGTATTTTGGACGATGCAACTCCTCTTCATGCAGATCTTTGAACTTCAACTTGTTTTGTGGAAGACTGTGGTAAATATACCATGGTTGTAGCTAAGTTGGATAGAGTTTCCAAACCTGTTTGCTCCCGTGTTGGTGATTGAGAATCTTTTAATTTCATTCTCAGAATTCTAAGGTGTCTGTACAACTTCATGTTCTCCCTTATCAACACCATGTTCCTGTCTTTGATCTTATCATGCTTTTCTTTGAGCCTTTGGTTTATTTTGAAAAGATCTGCATTTATTTCAGTCAATTCTATATTTTCCTTTTTAATAACTCTCTCCAAGACTTTCATTTCATATACTTGTTGTAGGAGTTTATTGATTTTTCATGCCTTAGATGCTTTAGGCTTACCTGAAGAAGCTTTTGTCAATGGTGGACTGTGTGCCTCTTGGGGAGTTGGTGAGGGAAATTTGGAACAATCGTTTGCAACTTGTCCAACCTGTACATTACCTTGTGTCTCTGCTAACTCCTGTTCTGGCTCTGAATCACTATATGGTAGGTTTAAAGGGTTACTTCCTTCAGCAGGGTCCTTGGTCTGCTCACCCTAAAACTGTAACTTTCTTTTGGTTCTTTTTCTTTTAACAGAGGATGATTCTATCGGATCTCTTGGTGGTGAGATACCCTTCCATTTCCGTGACTACTTTTAAGAGTAATGGTCCTCTTAGTGGCAACTTTTTTACCCTTCTCCTCCTGTTGCCACTCAGTCTGGAATTCATTCTAGAAGAGGAAGTAGTTCCAATCTACATGTCTCTCCTTCAATGACTCCTTGACAATGAGAATAATAAATCCTTCATGAGACAATCTACTTGCCACCTTAGAGGACTTGGCCTTGACTTGCCTATCCATTTTTGTGAGGGATTTGTGTAAGTAAAATGGTAAATTGATGGGAGATCTCCCTGTGAAGTGATTTAAAAGTTTGAAGTGGTAGAACATGACTCTATTGTATCTACCTTCACAGGTGATATAGACAAAGATTGCCTTCAGGAGAGATTTCAATTTAGGTTCCAGATAAGACATTGGTATGTCTTTTTTCCATGTAAGAGCTTTGTGCAGAGGTTGTAGGTAGGATCTAAATTTGATGTTTGAAGGTATAGTTGATTTGAACCAACAATCGCCAGTTATAGAGAGACCAGTGAACTCAGCTATGGCTGACTCATCAACCACAAATTGTTCTTTTCCCACTATTGTTGTTCTTCCATCATACGAGCTAGAAAAGGTTTCGGATACCTGTTGATGAAAATATGCCAGTTTTTCACAATACGTATAGACTCTAGTCTACTTGAAGAACTTAGCCACCTCAGGGTGCACCTCAAGGTACCAAACTCCATCCAATTCATCCCTTAGAATAGCCCTACTTTCGGCATTAGTAAATGCTGACTGTACCTATGATTTAGGAAAAACTTCATGCTAGGGAGACACAGACTCTATGATTTAGGGTGACATGGAGTATGACTCATAGAAAAATAAATGAGACAGAGTGACTCAGACTTATCATCACAAAGCTCAATCACTAACCGAATTTAGGCAATAGACTGACTGCAAACATGCCAAAAATTTCGAGTTTCGGTGAGATGTACATTTAAATTGAAACAGTATGGGCTTTGAACTACCCGATGACTTGACCTGGCTTGATTGGTATGACAATTGGCTTGATAACGATCTGTTGAATTCGAACTGTACTTGGCAATCACCATAAAAACGAGATTATGGTATCTAGATATGCGTTTTCTTGATGAAATCACGGGCTCAAGACTGTCACAATGACTCCCGGATTTGAATTGATAATAAATGGAGATCAAATTAGAGATTAATCGGGGTCATAATAGATCTGTGTCCTCGTGACTAGAGATAGTGAGGGGCTACATGACTAATCATTTATGTTAGTCAGGAAACATGCATGAGTTTTTTTGTCTTTGCCGATTCTTAATTTTGAAATGACAAATACAGTTAAAAGGACAATGGGGTATCAATATTTAGATAGATACAACAAGAACATGCATACCTTAACACCACCATGGACTTTCAGCGGTTATGTTTTCATCATTGCGCCAATTGACAACAAGCTCGTGCGAAAGCACAGGCTTTTCATTTTTCCCGTTGAAATCTTTTTGGTAGTTAAATGAGCTTTCACTTTTCTCTCTTAACTATCGAGAATGAAGGCTTCTGGTGGTTAATGAGCACGTTTCGGGCTCGCCTGAACCACCGAAACTTGAGATTCTGTCTTTTTCTTTACCAAACCAAAACAAAAGTTCTTTCTGAGTTTATTTTCAAAAAATAGACTCTCTAGCCTACCTACAAAAATTTAGAAATAAATTATGGACCACAATCTATCACCTAAAAAGAAAAATCTCCACCAATTTATTTGAGGAGATAACACCTACCAGCCCCATTAATGGGTTACATATGAAACAAGGGAATGTGCATTTAAGGGAAGTTTAACCCTAACCAATACCAATTTAGTTATGGTAGTTTAGTTGGAGGGTTATATGGAATATATGGAGTCAACGAACAACTAAAACAGACAGTTGGTTTCAAATAATGGTTACGTCAAGGTTAAACCTTTATTCTTCGCACATGACACCTTTGATCAAAAGATTAAGGCTACGCATAGGACTTAGGGATATAGGTCCCTTTTTCCCTCATGGTGGTAAGAGGAACTATATGGATATATAGTTTGTATATCGGTATGAAAGTAAACCTAGTTTGTAGGATTAAGTGAGTGGTGGTGCACAGAGTAAGCACACTTGAAATATTGATTGAAAGCTAAATGTATAAAGTAGGAAAAAAAATTTTAATTGACAGTTTTGAGGTTTATTACATAGAGGGGTCACGCACGACAACCAAAGACATTGAGGGAGAGGTGTCGTAGCAACCCTAACACAACCTAATAGAACTCTTGTCGTGGCTCGAACTGTAGGTTAATAATTACCTAGCTTGAGAAGACCCACGATGCTGTGAGGGAAGACTGTGACCGTCTCTCACAATGATTCTAAGGGGCGTGCAATAAGGAAGGGGACTGATTCCTTAGAGGCATTTAGTATCCCAAAAGATCACCTAGTTGAGTATTGACTCCAGGTGTTTGACATCTACCAAATTCATTCAAGAGGCGAGTGGCATTGTTGGAGCACGTCATGCATCTTGAAGGGCACGTCACACAAGGAAAATGGAAAGAGGTGAGTGGCACACTTGGAGCACGTAGTGCATATTGAAGGGAACATCACACAAGGAAAATGGAAAGAGGCAAGTGGCACACTTGGAGCATGTAGTGCCTCCTGAAGGGCACATCGCGATTTTAACTACTAAGTGAATAAACCTAGTCGGCCTTAAAATGAATGATGTGATAAGTAATGTTTAATGACTAATTTTTCCCTTAATAATTGTCATCAAGCCTAGTGAATTAAAAACCTAGGTCTTAGTAGAACCTTAGAACAAGAAAAAAACAACTAATTAGATGTATAACCAGATTAAAGTGGAAATTTCAATTCACTAAAGTTCTTTTATAAAATTTTAATTCACTAAGATTGTTTTTATAAAGTTTCAATTCACTAATGTAGTAAGGAATCTAGCCTTGGGACTTTCTATTTACGAACTCAACTAGAAATTAAGTTAGGTGTAAGTCATTTAAAAAATGTAAGGGAATAATGGGACACCGAGGAGTGTTTATAGGAACACTTTTAGGTGGGTGAAGGAAATAGGAATATTTAACTAATTAATAAAATTGATTTTTTGGTGCAACTAGGGGATCGAGCGACATGTGTACGAGGGAGGTTTTTCAAAATTAATTAAATGAAAAGGGAATTTAATGATAACTTGGGAAACTAATTACTTGGAAACTCTACAAAAGGGATGGTGGAGGAGGAATATGACACATCTGGTTTGCGTAACGTTATGCTGCTGAAATTTCATCTTGACTGAACTTTCTCTTGTGGGAGTTGGGATACCCAGATCGGGTAAAGAGTGGTAGCTCAACCTTGTGAGGCACGATGGGTGATAACATTATCTGGTATTTTTTTTTGGCCCCTTTGCAGCTCTGGGGGATTAGGGGGAAGAAGAGTACACCTAGCGTTGGCTAGGAGGTACCAGTGAGATCACATCGGTTAGCAAGTGGGAGCTGGACGGAGCGTATGTGAGACAATGACTTCAGAGATTTCACATTTGGATATGGTACACATGTGTATATGTGTATTCAATTCTAGCTTAATATTGTTAACATGCCTTCATTAATGTGCTTCTACTGTGTTAAAGTTTATGTTTAATCAACGTAACACTATATAGAGATTTCATTTTATCTTTTAGCAAATTTTCTTGATGAGCCCAACGTTTTTGTATTAGAGAACTTAAATTCATTCCAACCTTATGCTCATTGTATTTTTATTTTATTTCCCATGGTGACCCCAAACTATGATTGCATTGACTTCTTGGTGTTTGTTTTTATTGATTTAATATGAAGAAAAATTGAGTTTGTACCTTTTGTCCCTTATCCTTTAAGTTATTAGTTTGTGCCTAAGAAGTTGGCCAGGAGCCTAATCGATTGTCTTCACTTCAATTTTTAAGACTAAGATTCAAATAACTCTGATACACTGATTCCTGACCCTCTGTGGATTTCTAACATGCATCCCAAATGATGGATGGTTCAGATCAACCCTCGGGTTTCGCTACTTTACAAAACCATGACCTTTCACTTACCTGAACTCCAATGACCACAATCCCGATCTAGTGACCATGCGACTCGTGTCCTCCTTGAGGTCCTACAGCTATGATCCTTTCTCTATTTCAGGGTTCTCCTGGTCATGGATTCTTGTCTCCTGACACTCTGAAATGCCGATGAACTCTCAATCCCCTGCTACCTATCCCAACAGATGGATGGCTCTGAACTCATCAGGCTTTTCACGATGGACTTTCCCGATCTCCTATCCATGGGATGTCTGATTTCCCGGAATCTTGACACCTCGATCTCTGCCACGTGTCCAACTGATGGACGACCCAGATCTTCTCGGGACTTCGGGGTTTCAAGTGTCGAAAATCATTCGATCACGGGACTACCGATCCTTCAAATCCCGATGGTAACTCTCGTGCAGCTCCTGTCAGATCCAACAGATGACGAGTAACTGATCCACGATCCAAAGGCTCATGAATCCTAGGGCTTGAACTCCCAACGCGACCGTAACCTCCTTGTTTCTTTGGTAGATCCAACGGCTGACGAGATTTTTGCCAATATTCTCCACAAGATCTTAACCATCTATCTTCTTCTTGAATGTCTTCTATGGGTAAACCCAATATTTCTTTAAGAAATTTGGTCCTCCTACGCATAACTTTGCAGTGCCTGTTCAACCAATCCATGGCACGAATCTTTCAGTGCTTCTCCTCGACAAAATTGAAAGCCTTACCCCTCCTGAGCTTTCTCACACTTTCAACCTCAAAGAGGGTCCTGTTGGCAGCCAATTCACATTTTTCATTGTCTCATAAGCTGCCTACACCAATGTTTTGCAAACATCGATTTTTTGTTGTAATTTTCAAATGAACGACGCTTTTATTCTTTGCACCTTTTCGCAC
>ML777316.1:47554-113368 GCA_009831015.1 Picea engelmannii
TGAAGTCCAAATTCCAGCGGATGATTATAGTTCTAAAGATTGTTCTCTATATCAAATGTCTGTAAATACTGCAATTGTTAATGGTGATTATGACAACATTGGAGTTATTGATTATAAAGTAGAGGAAAGATCAGTTTCACATGATGAAAAGATTAGTGCAGGTTCTGTTCAAATTCTTGAAAATGAGTCTATGTTAGATGCAATAGATAGAAGCACAAGGACTGGTTTTCAAATGCCTGAGGAAGTAGATATTGCTAGAAATTCTAATGCCTGTTCTGGAAAGCTAGAATGCTTAGATAAACTGGGGTGTAATATCCTTCCATAAGTGGATATGAATGGTTCATATGGTGGAGAAAACAATATTATTTCAAACATATTGTCTTTGATTTTTGATACAGATGATACTTCATTAAATAGTCCTCGCAATCTAGCAAAATTACTCCTTTCTGGGACAGGTAAATGCAATGGACGGTCTTACCCAAGTGACAGAGAGGAAGATTGTGATAGCTGGACAAGTTCCTGCACAGAAGAATTGGAGGGCTTTGATGGCTATGATGCTCTTGGTTGGAAGACTCAAAATAATGCCAAACATTTGCAATCTAGAGATATGTTGCAGAGACAAGACAAGAAAGGAAATAGACATATTTTTATGAATGATCGCAGATGCTTGAATGATGCAAGGATTGATGGGGAAAATGTAGTTGATTCTCGTCAGCCACAACTCTAGGTGTGCTCTAAAAGAGTTACATGTGGACAAGATAGAACCTCAGGTAACTCTCATGGGATTCAAGCAGAAGATTACTCTGTTTCCAGAAAAATGAACAAAGAATCTACAAAAGGGTATTCAAAAAAAATCTGCTTATCTACCAGGTGGATCATCATTGGAGTTGGATTCAAGTCACAAAGGTGAAATGGAAAAAGGACACAGCACTATTTCAGGAACCCTTGGGAATGGATCTATCTCTGAAATCACTGTAAATGATTATACACAACAATTTGCCGATTTTGAGAATGAAGAAGATGGTAATGGTGGATCTTGCACTCAAATTTATGCTTATGAAAGTGTGGAGTACAGTGGTTTTGATTATACCCCTAGTGGAGACTGTGAGAAATGTTGTTTTATTCAGGTTGACATTTTTGGTTTGGATCACGGCAGTAATACAGAGCTTGGCAACCCACCAAATGGGTCAGATATTGAACCCAGTGTGATTACCAAATAGGGGATAGAAATGGAGTGTGAGCATGATGTTGATGGATATGGATCAAGAGTTTTTTTCAAGAATGCGAGCGTAGGTTCCATGAAGAGGAAACAAAGGCGATACATACGCAAGAGAAGACATGGCAATGCCAAAAGCAGTGGCTGCTTCAAAAGCTTTGTCTAGCAGGTTTTGGACAGTCATGGCTACTTGCTGATTCTTTGAGCCATGGCTTGTGGCCATCCATGATACTTTTGGAAGAAATTGTTCAGATTTTTATATTGGCAGACCTCTCTTTTAAAGTGCTGTAGGTGGGCAATTAGTGCTGTGGCTTCCTTCAGGAGTGGTGTGATTTCAATCTAATTGTCCTACTGAAGCTGCTGGTGTATGCTTTGGATCTGGTGGCAAGATTTTTCATCTTTAATTCCCTACAATCAATTTTAGATGGATTTATTGATATGCAAAACAAATGGATGGATTTTATATATGAGTTGCATTCACACCAAAGATTTATTTGATATTTGTTTTGATTGAAATAGATTCAATTAAGATTCTGTTTGTTCTAATTTAGCATAGCAGTTTTGGTTTGTTGTGATTTAAATGATTTGATTTGTTTTTAATTAGTAATCAAATATTTGTTTTAATATATTTCTGTTAGTTTTAATTGATTTAAAACAGGTCTGTTCTCAAATTAGACCAACTACAGAATCAAATGATTCTGTAGCTAGTCTACAGGATCAGATTTTTACCATTTTTTTAAATAAAATATCCATCTAACTTAATGTTTTTGGTCTATTACAGATCAATTCGAAATTACATTGGATTTGATGAGAAGTTAGGGGAGATTTGAAATATTTTACTTTCATTTTGACTTCCTAGTTTAGTTGATATTGGGAAGATCTTCCCAGATTTTTGTAAAGCAGTTTTAACTTCCACAAGGAGGTTTTACCTTGTGGAAAAACTTATAAATGCTGCTCATTTTTGTAATAAAATCATCCTCATTTGTGGGAGAACAAGGATATGGAATTCTGACACAGACTGGAGTAGAATTGATGTTTTTGTCATAGCTTTAGCTTCTCAATATATCAACATTTTGTTTCAAGTTTTGTATATCACTTTGCTTATGGTTTATGACTACTTTAGCTATCTAAATAAAATGCAAATGATATAATTTTATTACTTTTATCCATATCTTGTTTCTTCCAGATAGATAAAAGACATAACAATTGTTAATTCATTTTGTGAATGACAGGTTTATCTTCTTCATAAATCGAATTGTTATATATAAGTTTTCTGCATAATAGGTTTCCCTTACTGCAGGAATTTATAATCATAAGATTGTTATGATTTTCTTTTATGTCTTGTTTGTCCTGTAAAACACTTCAAGAAGCAGCACAACCAATCGTTTACGAGAATCTTACGGACCAACTGGTGCGAATTTCTTCCTCCGACCAGCTTAGAAGTTATCACACACAGGGAAGACTTGGAGCATTTCCAGGTCAATTAGTTTGTTGTTTACTGTTTTGATTAAGTAGTTTAATTTAGATATAATCTTAATTAGATTTATATTAGATTGTTTAATTTCAGTAAATATATTAGATTGTTTAATTTCAGTAATGTTTATTTTCTTTTCATAAAATATAAAAATCAAAAAGAGATTCTTGGCTGTCTTAGGGCAGTAAACACATGAGTTTTGCAGGTTTTAATCAAATCAATAGATTGCTTATATAGCAGCTGACAATTAGATAGTTGATTTGAGTTATTATGATAGTAATTAGTAGTTTGTAGAGAGAATAGTTAGAATAGTTTATATTGAGTATATTAGTTCCTTTTCTTTGTTTTATTAGTTTCTAGTTTCCTTTATTTTAGTTAGTTTCTTGTATTTAGTTATAGTTTAGTTTGTTTTAATTACTTTAGTTAGATTACTTAGCTCAGATCAATTCTCTCTTTGGTTTTCATAGAAGACATTAGAGCGTCCAACAGAGCCGTTAAACTCGTCAGGGTGGTCCATTCCAAACGGCTTGGGTTATTTAGAAAACCCCGGACCGGTTCCACTCTCCCATTTGACGGACGGTCAATTTCGCCCGTCAATAGGTCCCTGCACGCACTCCTTGCAGCAGTTCTCAAACACTTCCAAGTGTTGATTTCTTTCGACTCTGCACACTCCTGCAGCAATAGTCCTACAACACTTCGCTCAATTTCATGACTGAGACTCTCCTTAGCCTATGCACTCCTTGCACAACTCGCATAACCCTATTTCAACTCTGGGTGAATGAGAACAAGAGTTAGACTATCTAAGCCTTCTGTCAACGCACTCCTTGCGGACAACTTCAACTGCACTCCTTGCAGGAATCCTTGCTCAGATAGAGAAGCAATTGAAACTCATTCCACTTCCTCTCAGACTTCAATCTCAACACATGAAATCATATACATAGCATAATAGAAAATGCATAATAGGAAGTAAATATTCATGAGCATAACATTCAACATACATACACAGAGAATAAACACAACTCCATGAATTTGAATTAAACTCTTCTATTAATCCAAATAACTATACATGGGTGTTTCTTCATAGCTCTCTACTTCTCTTCTCAATGCTCTAATGCTCAGAATTCTTCTAACTATCCAGAATTATGTTACAATGCACAATGAGGGTGTCTATATCCATTTTCCCTCCTTTCTTCTAAAACTGACTAATCTATGAATTCAAGTCTATCTACCTGCATTAACTACTATAAATGCCTCCATCTACTTCAGACGAGAGCGGGGTGCTCAAGGTATGATTACATTTTACCAAGGGGCCTTCATTAAATGATCTCATTTATATTTGGCGCATCAACTTCAAGGGAAATTTCAAAAATTTGTGCTGGCGTGTGCCCAGCTGTCCACTCGCATTCTGCGCTGTCTCGCTTGTCTCGGGAGATGCTCCTACATCATACTCCCTCACTTTAAAATTTGCATGGGCTCCTATCCATGAGCTCCTACACAGTCTATCCATGCTTCAGAATCTCTGCTTCAGTCTCCCAGCTGGCATCTTCAACTGGATGGCCCTTGCACTTGACCAAATATTCAAAATATTCTTTCCTTCTGGTTTTCTTACCCACTCGTTTATCCAGTATCTGTTCCATTTGTGGCTTCTCTGCAACTGGCATCTGCTTCTGCCACTGAACCTCTAGCAGTTCATCACTTGTTCCTGCTTCCTCAAGCTTGTATGGGTATAAATCTGACACATTGAATATCAGAGATATTTCGATCCCATCCGGTAATTCAATATCATAAGCATTCTATCCCATTTTCTTCAAGACCTTTCATGGTCCGATTTTCTTCATCTTCGATTTATTATACGTTCCTCTCGGGAACCTTTCCTTCCTGAGATGTGCCAGAACCAAATCACCAACCTCAAACTGAAGTTGTCTTCTATGCTGATCGACTCTGTGTTTATCTTGGCTTGATTTCAGCAACCACTCCTTCACCTGGATGTGAATTTCTTTCATTGCCTCAACAAATTATTCTGCACTAGCGCTCCTAGTAGAAGTTTGCTCCGAATCTCTCAATTCAGAAACTCTTCTCGGCTGCGTGCCATATACAATCTGGAATGGACTCTTGCCTATGCTCCTGTTCACTGAATCATTATAAGAAAACTCTGCCTGTGGAAATATACTGTCCTAACTGCTGTGGTGCTCTGTCACCAAGCTTCTCAGCAAGTCTCCCAGACTTCTATTTACCGCTTCTATATGTCCATCCGTATGAGGATGATAAGTTGAACTAAACAAAAAGTTAGTCCCTAGCTTCTTCCATAAGGTCCTCCATAAATACCCAATGAACTTCATGTCTTTGTCCGAAACAATACTCCTTGGTAAGCCGTGAAGTCGAACGACGTCTTTGAAAAACAGATTCACGATGTGCATCGCGTCATTGGTTTTCTGACATGGGCTAAAATGTGTCATCTTGGAAAATCTATCCACTACCACAAAGGTCGAATCAAATACTCTTTGCATCCTTGGCAATCCCAATATGAAATCCATGCTAATTTCATCCCATGGCTTCTCAAGTATGGGCAATGGTTGATAAAAACCCGCATTTTGCTTCCTTCCCTTTGAATGCTGGGAAATCCTGCATCTGTCTACAAACCTCTTGACCTCTTCTCACATCCTTGGAAAAAAGTATGACTCAATCAACTTTGCAAATGTCTTATCATGACCGAATTGTTCGGCCAATCTTCCACTATGTTTTTCCTTCAGCGGATTCTCCCTCATGGAGCAATTTGGAATACACAGCTGGTTTCCTCTGAACAATAATCCATCTTGGATCACGTACTCTATCCACTGAATTATGTCTCTGAGAAATGGGTTCTCAGCTGCGTCATATGCTTCCTTAAAATCCTAATCATTTGCATACATGTCCCTGAGATCGTCAAAGCCTAACGTCCTGACTTTGAACTCCTGCAACAACAAATACTTCCTGCTCAAAGCATCAACAACTTTGTTAGCAGTACCAGAAATATGTTTTATCACAAAAGTGAAATTCTGCATATATTCAATCCATTTAACATGCCTCTGATTCAACTTTTCCTATTGAGTCACAAACTGCAACACATGGTTATCACTATATAAAACAAACTCCTTCAGAATCAAATAGTGTCTCCATTTCTTCAATGCCTGGATGATGGCATAAAATTGATTATCATATGTGGAATACTTCATATTCACCTCATTCAACTTCTCACTGAAATATGAAATTGGTCTGTCATCTTGACTCAAGACTGCTCCTATGGCAAACCCGCTTGCATCACATTTTACCTGAAATGTCTTTTGAAAATCCGGCAACACTAGAATTGGTTGCTCCATAATCTTTTGTTTCAACAAATTGAAACTCTTCTCAGCCTCTTCAGTCTAGTGAAAATATTTATGTCTTTTCTTCACTGTATCCATCATTGCTGCGCTAATTCCACTAAAATTCCTAATGAAGTTTCGGTAGAAATTAGCCAGTCCATGAAAACTTCTCACCTCAAATATGTTCCTTGGTGATGGCCAATTCTTAATTACATCCACCTTATCTGGATCCATCCTCAACTCATTTTCCGAAATAACAAATCCCAAATAAATGAGTTTTGTCTTCATAAACGAGGATTTATTCATTTTTATCAATAGCTTCTCCTGCTATAGTTTCTTCATCACAATGGCCAAATTCTTCAGATGTTCAGCCTTCATCTTACTGAAAATCAGTATATCATCCAGATATACGATAACAAATTTTCCAATGAAATCCTTCAGGACTTCATTCATCAACCTCATAAAGGTACTTGGCACATTTGTTAATCCAAACGGCATAACAAGACATTCATACAAACCTTCGTTTGTCTTGAATGTTGTTTTCCATTCATCACCTTCTCTCATGCGAATCTGGTGATATCCACTCTTTAAATCTATCTTTGAAAAAAAATTTGCTCCACTTAAGCAATCCATTAAATCATCCATTCTTGGCAATGGGAATCTATACCTGATAGTTATCTTGTTAATCGCCCTTGAATCAGTGCACATCCTCCAGCCTCCATCTTTCTTCGGACTGAGTACCATCGGAACAACAAACGGACTCAAGCTTTCCCTAACCAATCCTTTGTTGAACAAATCTTGGACTTGACTCTTTACCTCTTCATTTTCTTGTGGCGTCAATCTGTACGCGGCTTTGTTTGGAAAACTGGCTCCTGGTATGAGATCTATATGATGAATCACACTCCTGATCGGTGGAAATGAACGAGGTAATTCGTCCACTACTATGTCAGTGAACTCTTCCAACAGTCCCTGAACTTCTTCTGGCAAATCATCCACTCTTGTGTTAGTCAGAACAATTCTCGACTTTCTGACCACAAAGAATTGTGGATCCTCCTTCTTCTTAACTTCTGTAAGAAGTTCCTTCCCACTCATGAGAAGTACTGTATTGCTTACTTCCGACTTCACCTGTTTATCCTCAATTGGA
The DNA here is from genome assembly GCA_009831015.1 of Picea engelmannii. Lineage (NCBI taxonomy): Eukaryota > Viridiplantae > Streptophyta > Pinopsida > Pinales > Pinaceae > Picea > Picea engelmannii. The sequence goes on from ML777316.1 coordinate 54,730, forward strand.
TGCAACATATGGGTTCTCCCATTATTCTCTAGGGTGTATGTGTTCATCCTCCCATCATCAATCAAATTTCTATCATATTGCCATGGTCTACCTAGCAATAGATGACAAACATCCATAGGAATAACATCACATAAAATCTTATCATTATACCCTCCTATCTTAATGTCAACTAAGCACTGTTTAGTGACATTTACCTGATGTCCCTTCTGTAGCCACGAAACTTTGTATGGACTCAGGTGATCAGTTATCTCCATCTCCAGCTTTTCTACCATCTCGGTTGAAACAAGATCATCCCTACTACCGCTGTCCACGATAACCTTGCACACTCTATCCTTGGTCTTGCAAGCAGTCTTAAAAAGAGTGTTCCTCTGCGCTGAATTATCCATCTCCTTCTCTGGTGTCAAAAGGACCTTCTGCATCACCAACGATCTTCTTCCTTCAACGTATTCTGCCTCAACATCTCGCCTCTGTGCCCTAGCGATGTGAGTCTCTCCAATTTCTTTCTTTTTCTCTGGACACTCGAAATACCTATGCCCATTCTTTCCACATGTGAAGCATGTGATTACTCCACCTCTTCTTCTTCCTCTACCTCTGGTACAAGGAAAAGTGTTGTTATCAGCATATCCTCCTCTCTGCTCGGTATGTTTTTCTCTTTGCTCAGCATGTCTCCCTCGCTGTGAACATCCATCTCTCTCGGTCTGAGTCTAACATTTCTTCCGGTCGTCCTTGGGCTTCTGGTATTTTTCTTGGGAAACTGATTTGCCTTTGGGCTGGCTTCTACCTCAGTCTCTTTGACTTTGCTTTCAACCTAGCTTCTCCTCTGCCTTCAAATCCATTTGATAAGCATCCTCTACCGTTCGTATGGTTTCCATACTCATTTCATCCTAAATCTCATATCTCAGACCATTCATATACCTAGCCACTTTTTTGTCATTGATTTCACGATGACCTGCCCTGATATTCAACCTGTAAAATTCCTCATTATATTCCTTCACTGTCATCAACTTCTGTCTTAGGTTCTGCATCCTCTTGAAAAGAGAATTTTGATAGTACCTGGGAATGAATTTTGCCTTCATTTTTGCAATCATCCTGTCCCAGCTATTAATTTTCTGCTTGCCTTGGCAATGCTTGTCAGCTTGTAGTTCATCCCACCACAAGGCTACATGTCCTTTTAATATCTTGATGGCATGCCTGACCTTCTTGTTATCTTCGACATATTCATAGTCGAAGTAAGTGTTTAGATATCTAATCCAGTCTAGAAGCTCTTCCACATCCAAATTTCCCTCATAAACTGGAACGTCCATTTTTACCTTTGTACTCATTCTTGCAACAGCTTTAAGTAAGTGTTCACTTGCTGCATCTTCCACTGGGATTTCTTCTTCTCCATGTCCAACATCATCTTCATCTTCAGATTCATTGATATCTCCTGCATCATCTTTGCACCTTTGTGATGTCTCCATGTCCTCCATTCTGGCATGAAGATTACGCACTTCTCTCTCCATGTCAAGATTCTGCACTTGCCTACCTCTTTCTCTAGACATTTCCCTTTCCTCCTCTAGATCGAGTGATTGTCTACCCCTTCTCCTTGGAAGCATGGTGAATTCTCCTTTTCCTCTACTACAGAAAGCAAAGAAGTTTCTCTATGCTCTGATACCACTTGATGTAGGTGTGCCAACCAGGGCACGTCCGCTCACAAGATCTTTTCCTCCTTCCTCGGCCCGAAGAACTGAAAGGTTCTTCTATTTCCCTATCGATAAATTTTCCTCCCACAGGAAACTCTTCACAAGATCTCCCTTTGTTATATCGGGAAATCAACACTGGCCTTTTTTGTTATCGGGGTTCCTCCTATCGGGATTTTGACATTTACAATGTCCAAACAATTTGGTTTTTCGATCCCCGATCCCCGATATGATCCTTTGTTGCTTTATCCCCACCTGGATAAACCTTTAGTCCATGCGACCATTTTTCTATAAGACCGCAGCCTTATATTCCTTCTTATCAGGGTTTCTGCCTTCAAAAACCCAATGCACTCAAATTTCTGTTATCCCTCCAGGCTAAGCTCTCGGTCCACGTGACCTATCCTTATATGACCGCAGCTATAACTCCCATCGGGGTTTTTATCATTCCAAGGTCGAAAAACACATGCCCTCAAGACTCGCGATTCCTCGAATCCTAACGTGCCCTTTTACGCATTAGCCTTTCTGACTATAGGCTTTGTCCCATATGACCATTGTCCCCGTGACCGCAATCTTATCCCTCATCGGGGCTACGGGGTTTCAAATGATGAAAAACACTTTCCCACGGGATTCCCGATTTATCGAATCCCGACTTTCCAGTCTGCTGACAGCTGGCCACACAGTGGTACCTTCCTTTCTATCGAGGTTTCAGAATTCGCAAAACCAAAGTGCATAAACACTTTGTCACCAGAATCCCCGATATCCCGATGAACCAAACACCGATGGACGTCCTCCTTGTTGGGACTTTACACGATGGCACCGATTTCTTCCACGTGTCCCCTCTAGTGGACAATCCCAATTCCTCCGAGGTTTCGAGACTTGTGATGTCCCAACTTTCTTGTCCTGGGGAACTCCGATACACCGATTCCCGACCCTCTGCGGATTTCTGACACGCATCCCAAATGATGGATGGTTCAGATCAACCCTCAGGTTTCGCTACTTTACAAAACCATGAACTTTCACTTACCTGAACTTCGATGACCACAATCCTGATCTGGTGACCACACGACTCGTGTCCTCCTTGACGTCCTATGGCTATGATACTTTCACCGTTTCAGGGTTCTCCTAGTCACGGATTCTTGTCTCCTAACACTTCGAAATGCCAATGAACTCTCAATCCCCTACCACCTGTCCCAACAGATGGACAACTCTGAACTCGTTGGGCTTTTCACGATGGACTTTCCCGACCTCCTATCCATGGGACGTCTAATTTCCTAGACTCCTGACACTTTGATCTCCGCCATGTGTCCAACTGACGGACGACCCAGATCTTCCCAGGAATTTGGGGTTTCAAGTGTCGAAAATCATTCGACCACGGGACTACCGATCCTTCGAATCCTGATGGTAACTCTCGTGTAGATCCTGTCAGATCCGATGGTTGACGGGTAACTGATCGACGATCCAACAACTCATGAATCCTGGGGCTTGAACTCCCAATGCGACCGTAACCTCCTTGTTTCTTTGGTAGATCCAACGGATGACAAGATTTTTTCCAATCTTCTCCACAAGATCTTAACCGTCTATCTTCTTCTTGAATGTCTTCTATGGGTGAACCCAGTATTTCTTTATGAAAGCTTGTCCTCCTCCACGTAACTTTGTAGCGCCCGTTCAACCACTCCATGGCATGAATCTTTTAGTGCTTCTCCTCGAAAAACTTGAAAGCCTTACCCCTCCTGATCTTTCTCACACTTTCAACCTCAAAGAGGGTCCCTGCACGCACTCCTTGCGGCAGTTCTCAAACACTTCCAAGTGTTGAGTTCTTTCGACTCTGCGCACACCTGCAACAGTAGTCCTACAACACTTCGCTCAGTTTCATGACTGAGACTCTCCTTATCCTACACACTCCTTGCATGGCTCGTATAACCCTCTTTCAACTCTGGGTGAATGAGAACAAGAGTTAGACTATCCAAGCCTTTTGTCAATGCACTCCTTGCGGACGACTTCAACTGCACTCCTTCCAGGAATCCTTGCTCAGATAGAGAAACAATTGAAATTCATTCCACTTTCTCTCAGACTTCAATCTCAACACATGAAATCATATACATAGCATAATAGAAAATGCATAACATGAAGTAAATATTCATGAGCATAGCATTCAACATACATACACAGAGAATAAACACAACTCCATGAATTTGAATTAAAATCTTCTATTAATCCAAATAACTATACATGGGTGTTTCTTCATAGCTCTCTGCTTCTCTTCTCAATGCTCTAATGCTCATAATTCTTCTAACTATCCAGAATTATGTTACAATGCACAATGAGGGTGTCTATATCCGTTTTCCCCCCTTTCTTCTAAAACTGTCTAATCTATGAATTCAAGTCTATGTACCTACATTAACTACTATAAATGCCTCCATCTACTTCAGATGAGAGCGGGGCACTCAAGGTCTGATTACATTTTACCAAGGCGCCTTCATTAAATGATCTCATTTATATTTGGCGCATCAACTTCAAAGGAAATTTCAAAAATTTGTGCTAGCGTGTGCCCAACTGTCCACTTGCATTCCGCGCTGGCTCGCTTGTCTCGGGAGATGCTCCTGCATCATTTATCCCTTACTTACCTCTGCGTTTTTCTCTTATGATTAATCTCTCATCTCTGCATTTTTATTTTATGCGTAATCCCTTCCTCATTCCCATAATTTTATCTTTGTGTTTTCTTGAATGATAAATATATGTTCTTGAATGATACATCTTTGCGTTTTTTTTAATGGTAAAATTGTTGTGTTTTTGAATGGTAAAATATCTATGATTTTTGTAAATTCCTGGGGATCCGAACTGTCTTTCCTCTACGCTTTTATTGATGGAATCCACTACCTTTGATTTGAGTATTTTCATTATTGTGTATTTTCATTAAAGCAGTTTTAATCTCTGATTATTTCATTATTGGGTATTTAATTTGTAGTTTTATATTCTGTATTAATAGTTAATTGTATATTAAACATGTATGGAAATTTTCCTTGGATGATGTGATAATAATTATGTTCTTTATCTATTTCAAAATTTTGTAGGAGCATAAATCAACTAAAATTTTTAAAATCATTAAATTCAATTTTAGTAATAAATATGTGAAAAATTGTCTCGGAAATTTCTATGTAACCAATGCAAATGGACTAGAGGAATGGATCCTATGGAATTATTGTTCACCTTGGTTATTGATACCTCTATTGTCATATTTTTTCTTCACCTCGTGTATTTTTATTATCGTATTGAGAGAAATATGAAAATGGATGACTACGCTTGATTGACACTCGCTCTTGCCACATATTACATTAAGGTTTAGATCTGATTCTCGCACACAAAGTTAGTCAATCCTGAGAGTTGAAATTGAATCTATATTCACTGCACATTATGACTTTCTTAGACCTGATACATATTTATTTATGGTTTCTCGGGAAGATTGTCTAGAATAACTATGTATTCATTATATTCATGGATACAACCCATTGTTTTTTATTTAAAAAGAAGATTACCTTGTATTGTGCACTTTTTGCCATTTCTTACTATTACCGGGATTGTTAAAATATTTCTTCTCTCCCAAAACAATTGTTCTCAAAGTATATCCTATCAATGTTAACCAACTCCTTTATATCAATAACATTTAATAGTTTATGCGATTTCATTTAGAAGAAATTGGAGTAGCGATTCCTTTTTATTAACTGCCTAAAAATTGATTAGATGATAGAGGACCTTTTGATATTTCTAGGATTCCCATGGAGATTTGTTTCCCATGAAATCATAACTAAATATTCTCCTTGGTACAAAATCGCCATTACACTATGATACTGCAGGATCGATGTGGATGGAAACCTGTTACTTATTTCTATAACCAAGGAAACTAGGCTTTTGCATGACCACTTCAAGTGCAGATTTAAGAAACATGAAATTTATGCTTGAATGAGTAATAGGTACTGGAGGAAAAACTTTATATAATTGATAGTAAGGATAGACTTATGTTCCATCATTAATTGATGTTAAAACCTGAGATTAAAATTCTAAGACAATTAATCATATTCGAATCTATGACCTTGATCTACTTTATTATATACATATTCTCGTGAGGTGAATCCATGAAATTTATATTTACTTTTATTTTTATGATAAAGGATGTTGATATTCCTTTTAGTCAACATTATCTTCCTTGAAAGAATCTGTCTCGTCTTGCAAAATAATTTTCTTGATTAAATCGTTGTCTTTAAGTAATTTTCAGGGAAGTAAGTTTTCTTCACCCTCTTGCACTCAAGTTTCTTTATTGAGGTTCATGTATGCTTGTATCAGTTCTTTAAATCAACATTTTATTTGCTATATCAGTTCTTTAATTTATTATATCACATATGATTAATCTAGCTCTTTAATAAGATGTCTCCTATATGAGAATAAAAATAGGATATCCATGCACATAAATTATATATATATATTATTCAGATTAATTTTGTTTTACAATGTGGGAGACTTCATTGAAAAAAAGTGCCTCCTAAAAATACAAGAAATCCTTCGGCTAGTTGCACAAATTAAATATTGAATGACTGCACCTTGTGTATTGTTGTCTTGTCGATTGGGTGCTTGGGTATAGTCTTCTTGTATTTTTTGATAGTTAATTTGGTCTCCTAGTGTGTTGGATTTTTCTTGGGTTATTAGTCTAGATATGTTATTGGTCTAGATACGTTATGTTGCACCTTGGTTATTGTCATGCCCATTGCTTTGTAAAAGAATGATTCCTAATGAAGGGAACATTGCATGCCCTGATTGATAGAATTGAAGGATAACCTAGCTAGATTCATGTACTTCTCGATGTGGGCATTATGTTCGTTGTAATTTATGTTGGTTCTTGTGTTCTAACTCTTGTTTGCGCTTGTTCCTCACTTGTCATGAAGGTTCAATTTACGTGTTTCATTTGATGCTGGTTGTGTCTGGTTGATATTGATGTGGTCCCATATCTTAGTCATTTTATTTTTCTATTTGATTATCACATGTTTCATCCAGTTGCATGAGGTGCCAGTATGTTGGGTCGTTGTTGTCTATTACCTGATTTGTGTGCGTTGTGTCTATGTCAAGTTGTGTTCATTAATTGTTGTCATTGTTTCCTTCCTGCTTAAAACAAAAAAAATAAATTCTCTTGCTTTTCATTGCATGTAGACGTAACGACAGGGATCATTACATATGGTATCAGAGCGGGTTCAACCTTGTGACTATGGATCACCCTGATTTCCACTATAGTAAACCCTTGAGTAATAACCTAGCGTTAATTAAAACTTTAATGTGTCCATGCGATGATCTCAATTAGAGGAAGCCACAAAGGTTCACAATGTGGTTCCATTGAAGGAGGTGGGATGCTCTTGAAGTACCTGCGCCCTCAGATTCTAACCCCCAAGGGGGAAGAACAAGTCCTTGGGATGGATTCAATTGCTATAAGGGATGATGATGGTTTGACAAGGCCCTTCCAGGGAACATCAGAGGCCTTGATTCACCATCTATACTGAGATGAGGCTAGGGCACCTCTACCCCTGCAGGTCCACCGCGTGCCCCATCCAATACCATTAGCTTCACCAAGAACTAGGGAAGGATAAGTTCTTAAGTCCAATAATGTCATAGACAACTCATCCGTCAAGGCATGGTTGGAGAGAGAGTAAATGTGCTTCATGCTTCGTGACTATGACCTCCACCATGAAGGTCTATATGGTAGTCTTTCAACTCAAAGGGGAGGGCTCTTCTATGGTGGAAGACGCTCCTGCCATAATTGAACATGGCAATCGAAGACATGTCATGGAAACTATTCGAGGAATGGTTACAAGAGAGGTATTTGTTAGAGGAATTCATTGAGCTTCATCTCAACAAGTTCAACACATTGAGACAGGGCGATTGTACATTGCCCGAGTATGAGGCCCATTTTTTGGAGCTACTTCGGTATGCTCTCAACCTAAATATGGAAAAATTTAAGGTCAATAGGTTCTTGTTTGGCCTTAATGTCAACCTTCATGCAAAGGTTAGGATTCTAATGCCTCAAACCTTAAATGATTTCATCTAGAAGGGCCTCATAGCAGAGGAGGATCTTGTCGGTGGGGGTTTGGAGCAAGACTCCAGTGAAACCAACAGGGCAGGTGTCATCTGGTGCACAACATCGTTAGACACCAACTAGACATTCACCAGGATATCGTGGTTTCCAGAGAAGATCCACTTTCACTACACCTCAGTGACCAACACCTCAATAGTGGACTCCTTACAGTCACTGACTAGATGCTTAGCATTTTGATAGATCCAGGTGCTACCAAAAGATTTATTTCTATTGTAGCGTTAAAAAAAAAAAGAATTAAAGTAAAGGTTGTTGAATAAGACGAGTTTATCTTGGTAGAAATGGCTTTGGGTACCAAACAAAATTTTGGAGGGAAGGTTACGGGCCGTAGCCTTAAACTGGGAGATTTTGTCACTAGGGCCAACCTATACATCATGATATTAGGATCTTATGACGTCGTGATCGTTATGGACTATTTGGAATCTCACGAGGCAATACTCAACTGTAAGATGAAACAATTGAGCTTGGTCGATGATGAGGGACAAAGACGTGTGATTGTTGGTTCGAACCAGGGAGTTTCCCTCAGGTTTATCTCTTCCTTGCATCTACGAAAGAGCATGTGCAAGGGATGTGAGTTTTATGTGATCATTGAGTTAAATGAGAAAGGAGTATCAAAAGTTCTAGAACAGCTTCCGATGGTGAGAGAGTTTATGGACGTCTTCATTGAGGAGTTACCTGGGATGTCATTGGAGAGGAAATTGAAATTTTACCATAGACCTAAAATCATGTACTGAACCAATAGAAAGAATGCCTTATCGGATGTTGACCCCGGAGTTTACAGGAGTTGAAAATGCAACTGAAGGAGTTGATGGACCTAGGAATTATATGTCCATGTGTGTCACCGTGGGGTGTGCCTATTATTTTAATATGAAGGAAGGATGGGTCATGTAGACTATGCATTGGCTACCGTCAATTGAACAAGGAAACAATCGAGAATAAATATTCCTTGCCAAGGATTGATGATCTATTTGATTAGATGAAAGGTGTCATAGTGTTAAAATATCGACTTGAGATCAGGTTATCACCAGTTATAGATTAAGGAGGACGATGACCCTAAGATTGACTTTAAGACAAGGTTTGGACATTACGAGTTTATTTTTTTACTTTTTGGACTGACAAACACCTGTGGGGTATTTATGAGTTTGATGAACATGGTGTTCCGTGAATACTTGGAAAATTTTGTTCAATTATTCATTGATGATATTTTGATGTACTCTCAGATGTTGGAGGAGCATGATGAGCAATTGCACTTGGTACTACATTTTCTGCGAGAGAACAAATTGTATGGTAAATTATCTAAAGGCACGTTTTACCAATCGAAGATTCACTACTTAGGGAATGTCATCTTCGGTGAAGGTATCACTATGGATATAGCAAAGGTCAAGGCTATTATGGCATGTCCTATGATGACGAATGTCCCAAAAGTGCGTAGATTCATGGGATTATTAGGATATTATCGACGATTCATCGAGGGTTTTTCCAAGATAGAATATCCGATTATGGAATTACAAAAGAAGAACCAGAAGTTTATTTGGACCAAGAAATGCTCAGAGGAATTTTGGAGGCTAAAGGAGTTGTTGACAACAATACCAATACTAAAGTTCCCTAACATGGATGCAGACTTCTTGGTGTGCACTGATGCATCCAAGGAAGGCCTAGGCAGAGTCTTGATGCAAGACAATCCAGTGATCGCTTACATCTCGAGAAAGTTGAGAAGGCACGAGGAGAACTATGCAGTGCACAATTTGGAGTTGTTAGCCATTTTTTATGCCTTGAGAGTTTGGATACAGTACCTTATTTCACGAAAAATTGAACTAAAAATGGACCAGAGTGGACTACAACACATATTTACGCAAAGTGACTTAAACACATGGAAACGACATTGGTCGAAATCACTCATCAAGTACAATTTAAAGATTACTTACATAAATCGAACAATGAATAGAGTGGTTGATGCATTGAGTCAGAGACCTCACATATTTTTGGTGATGCCTCTTCAGATGAATATACGTGAAAATATTCTAACTTTACAACACTATGATGTCTGGTACAAAGAGGTAAAGGATTTTACCGTACAAAATACAATGATGGTACCAAAATTTGAAGGATTTACTATGGACAACGACATATTATTGATATTTAAAATTTGAATTTACGTACCTCCCAATGGAAAGTTGATGAGTTTGATCCTAAACGAGGCTCACAGAGAAGTGTACATGTCTCACCCAAGAGTCACAAAGATGGGGGAATACCTTAAACCCTTATTCTTTGGGAAAGGAATGAAGGAAGACATAATTAGCTACATGACAACATGTCTAGAATGTCAGCAGGTGAAGGCTAAACATAGTCATCCAATAGGATTACTATAGACACACATAATTCCATAATTGAAATGGGAGGTCATTTCGATGGATTTCATTGTTGGATTGTCACTAATGACAATGAGACATGACTCATTTTTTGTGGTAGTTGACACTCTAACGAAAAGTTATCATTTTATTCCTATGGGTACGATGTATCAGGAACCTGACATAGATCGTGTTTTCATCAGTGAGATTGTGAGGATACATGGCGTGCCTAAGAGGATTATATATGATAGAGGATCAATGTTTATAGGACGATTTTGGACTAGTTTCCAAGAGGCCTTCAGAACCCAACTTAACTTTAGTACCGCGTATCACCCAGAGACAAATGGGAATACCAAAAAAAAAAACAAATATTGGAGGACATGTGGTGTATGTACGTGATGGACCAATAAAAGCGTTGGGGAGAATTCTTTCCACTGGTAGAATTTGCATGTAACAACAGTTATCAAAGCACCATTGAGATGACGCCTTTTGATTTTCTTTATGGGTGATTGTGTCAAATGCCTTTGAGTTTGGGATCAGGATGAGGATAGGGTCCTGGTGGGACCTCAAGTGATCCAAGAAATGCAAGAAAAAATTAAAACCCTAAGAAAAAGGATAAAGGAAGCACAAAATCGATATAAGACTTATGTCGATGCACATCGTATCGATCGTAGTTATGAAGTTGGAGATCGATTCTTCTTGCGGTTGAAACCGCATAAAATTTTGATCAAGTTTGGAAAGGGTGTTAAACTCTTTCCTAGGTTTGTGGGAGCCTAGGAGATGTGGAAAAGAGAGGGCCCATGGCCTATTGAATATCCTTGCCTGATTATTTGAGGCATATGCACAATGTCTTTCACGTCTCTGTTTGAGACTTTATGTTAGTGATCCTACACATGTTGTTGACATGAGTTACTTGCAGGTATCAGACGAGGGTGCGCTCACGACAAAGCCTGTTTGTATCATGTACCATCACTTTCAACAACTATGACATCGAACAATAGATCAGGTCAAGGTCCAATGGGACAACCATAGTCCACACTCAACGACTTGGGAGGACGCATGTGATATGCATCAACAATTCCCATTTTTATTGATATCTAGACCTATGATATTCTGATACACTTTATTTCAGCACTTACATATTGTGAAACTTCGGGATGAAGTTTAAAACAAGATGGTGTGTATGTAATATCCTACTCTTGCATGCACTTAGCGAACTTAATCTTTGAGGACACTTGCGTGCAAGTGATCTGGGTCGTTGTATTATTGGTTGTTTTGATTATGATTATGAGACATTGTGGATTTAATATTATATCATTTTTGTTATATTTACATCAACAGGTTCTATTTACTGTGTTCTCCTGAGTGTGCAGGACAATGGACATTGAGGATGAAGCGACATCAATGAAACGCCTTGGACTCTAGATCGAGTGAGGGAGTGGATTGTTGATGTGACATATGTAAATATGATTAGATGTTATGATTATTGATTATTATTGTTGACATGATTCATTGATGGATGCAAGATGACGATAGATTTCCGACCATACTCACCTTTTGAGTAGAGGGGTCACGCACGAAAACCAGAGACATTGAAGAAGAGGTGTGGCAGCAACCTTGCCACATCCTACTGACACTCCTGTCATGGGTCGAGCTATAAGTTAACAATGGCGTAGTTTGAGAAGACCCACGATGTCATGAGGGAAGATTGTGACAGTCTCTAACGATGATTTAAGGGGCACGCAATAAGGCAGGGGCCTTATTCCTTAGAGACCCTTAGTCTCCCACACGATCACCTAGCGGAGTATTGACTCCATGGGTTTGACATCTACCAAATTCATTCAAGACGCAAAAGGCACCCTTGGAGAACGTAGTGCGTCTTGAAGGGCATGTCTCGGAAGGAAAACAAAAATATGCGAGTGGCACCCTCAGAGCATGTAGTGAGTTTTGAAGGGCAGATCACGCAAGGAAAAAAGAAAGAGGTGAGTTCCACCTTTGTTGCACGTAGTGCATCCTGAACGACATGTCGCAATTTTAATTCGTAAGTAAACAAACCTAGTCAGCCTTGAAATGAATGATGTGATAAGTAAATTTTAATGACTAATTTTTCCCTTAAGAACTATCGCCAAGCCTAGTGAATTAAAAACCTAGGTCTCAGTAGAACCTTATAACAAAAAAATAAAACAACTAATTAGACGTATAACGAGATTAAAGTGGAAATTTTAATTCTATCAGGTTCTTTTATAAAATTTTAATTCACTAAGAATATTTTTATAAAATTTTGATTCACTAAAGGTTCTTTTATAACTAATAAAATAAATTCAAACTTTAATTATTAAGGTAAAAATAAATACAAATTATAATGCAAGATCAAATTCAAAAAAACAGTAAATGGTTGATTATCTAAACTACTAATTCTAAATTTAGTTATAAAAAGGGGGAAACTTTAAGGAAAATAGAAACATGAAAGAAAAAGGAAACTTAAATAAAAAGGGAAACTTAAAGAAAAGGGGAAACTTAAAGAAAAAGTTGAATGTCTAGCTTAGTAAGGAATCTAGCCTTGGGACTTTCTATTTATGAACTCAACTAAGAATTAAGTAAGGTGTAATTCATTTAAGAATTGTAAGGGAATAATGGGACATTGAGGAAAGTTTTTAGGAACCATTTTAGGTGGGTGAGGGAAATAGGAATATTTAATTAATTAATAAAATTGATCTTCTGGTGCAACTAGGGGATCGAGCGACATGTGTACGAGGGAGGTTTTTCAAAATTAATTAAATGAAAAAGGAATTTAATGAGAATTTGGGAAACTAATTACTTGAAAAATTTATGAAAGATATGGCGGAGGAGGAGTATGACACATCTGGTTTGCGTAACGTTATGCTTCTGAAATTTCATCTTGACTGAACTTTCTCTTGTGGGAGTTGGGATACCCAGCTTGGGTAATGAGTGGTAGCTCAACCTTGTGAGGTGATCTAGGTGATAACATTCTCTGGTATTGTGTGCATGGCCCCTTTGCAGTGTGGGGAGTCTTAGGGGGAACAATATTACATCTAGGGTTGACCGGGAAGTACCAGTGAGGTCACATCGATTGGAAAGAGGGAGTTGGACGGAGCACGCCTGGGACAACGACTTCGGAGCTTTCGCATTTGGATATGGTATGCATGTGTATATTTGTATTGAATGGTAGTTTAATATTGTTCCTCCACCTTCAGTAATGTACTTATACTGTGTTAAAGTGTATGTTTAACTAGCGTAGCACTATCTAGAGATTTTATTTTATCTTTCATCAAATTGTCTTTATGAGCCCAGCGTTTTATGATAAGAGAACTCAAAGTCATCTGAACCTTATGCTTACTGTATTTTGATTTTATTTTCCATGGTTAACCCAAAAGTAAGGTGTAATTCATTTAATAATTGTAAGTGAATAATGGGACATTGAGGAGAGTTTTTAGGAACCATTTTAGGTGGGTGAGGGAAATAGGAATATTTAACTAATTAATAAAATTGATTTTCCAGTGCAACTAGGGGATCGGGCGACATGTGTACGAGGGATATTTTTTGAAATTAATTAAATGAAAAAGGAATTTAATGATAATTTGGGAAACTAATTTCTTGAAAACTCTATAAAAGAGATGGTAGAGGAGGAGTATGACACATCTAGTTTGCGTATTGTTATGCTCCTAAAATTTCATCTTGACTGAACTTTCTCTTGTGGGAGTTGGGATACCCAGCATGGGTAACGAGTAGTAGCTCGACCTTGCAAGGTGAGCTAGGTGATAACATTCTATATTATTGTGTTCATGACCCCTCTGCAGCTCGGGAGGCTCAGGGGGAACAAGAGTACCCCTAGAGTTGATTCAGAAGTATCGATGAGATCACATCATTTGGAAAGCGAGAGCTAGATGGAGCCCGCGCGAGACAACGAATTCTGAGCTTTCACATTTGGATACAGTATGCATGTGTATATTTGTATTGAATGGTATTTTAATATTGTTCCTCCACCTTCAGTAATGTACTTTTATTGTGTTGAAGTGTATGTTTAATCAGCGTAACACTATCCAAAGATTTCTTTTTATCTTTCATCAAATTGTCTTGATGAGCCTAGCGTTTTATGATGAGAGAACTCAATGTCATCCCAACATTATGCTCACTGTATTTTGATTTTATTTCCCATGGAGAACCCAAAATCTGATTGCATTGACTTCTCAACATTTGTTTTTATTGATTTAATATGAATAAAAATTGTGTTTGTACCTTTTGTCCCCTATCCTCTAAGTTGTTAGTCTGTGCCTCAGCACTGGGCCATATGCCTAATCGACTATATTCACTCTGTTGTTTAAGAATGTGATTCAAATACCCTTCTTTCCTATGCATGGATAATAAGTGAAGGAAACATTTTCAGCTAGCTATCTATCGTTACTTAACTCTACGTTTTTCTCTTATTATTAATCTATGATCTCTGCATTTTTATTTTATGCATAATCCCTGCATCCTTCCCAGAATTTTATCTCTACGTTTTCTTCAATGATAAATCTCTGCTCTTGAATGATACATCTCTGCATTTTTTTAATGGTAAAATCCCTACGTTCTTGAATGGTAAAATTTCTACAATTTGTGTAAATTCCTGAGTATCCAAAGTGTCTTTCTTCTACGTTTTTATTGACGAAATACACTGTCTGTGATTTGAGTATTTTCATTAAATCTGCTTTAATCTGTGAGTATTTAATTTGTAGTTTTATATTGTGTAGTAATAGTTACTTGTATATTAAAGATGTATGGAAATTTTCCTTGGCTGATGCGATAATAATTATGTTCTTGATATATTTCAAAATTTTATAGAAGGAGCGAAAATCTACTAAAATTTTTAATATCGTTAAATTCAATTTCAGTATTAAATATGTGAAGAATTGTCTCAGAAATTTATATGTAACCAATGAAAATGGAATGGAGGAATGGCTCTTATGGAATTATTGTTCACCTTGGTTATTGATACCTATATTGTCATAATTTTGCTTCACCTCATATTTTTTTTATTATCGTATTGAGTGAAATATGAAAATGGATGACTGTGCTTGATTGACACTCTCTCTTTCCACACATTAAAGTAAGGTTTAGACTTGATTCCTGCCCACAAAGTTAGTCAATACAGAGAGTTTAAATTGAATTTATATTCATTGCACATTATGAATTTATTAGACCTGATACATATTTAGTTATGGTTTCTCAACAAGACTATCTAGAATAACTCTATATTCATTAGATTCATAGATACAACCCATTGTTTTTCATTTAAAAAGAAGATTACCTTGTATTGTGCACTTTTTCCCATTTCTTACTATTACCAGGATTGTTAAAATGCATCTTCTCTCCCAAAAACATTGTTCTCAAAGTATATATTGTCAATGTTATTCAACTCCTTCATATGAATAACATTTAACAATTTCTATGCTCTCATTTAGAAGAAATTGGAGTACAGATTTCTTTTTTTAAACTGCCTAAAAATCGATTAGATGATAGAGGACCTTTTGATATTTCTATGATTCCGATGGAGATTAGTTTCCCATGAAATCATAACTGACAATTTTCCTTGGTACTAAATCGCCATTACACTATGATAATGTGGGATCGATGCAGATGGAAACACGTTACTTCAAGCAAGGAAACTAGGTTTTTGCACGACCACTCCAAGTGCAGATTTAAGAAACGTGAAATTTATGCTATAATGAGTCATAGGTTTTGGAGGACAGAATTTATATAATCGATAGTAAGGATATAGGTCTTTTCCATCATTAATTGATGTTCAAACCTGAGATTAAAATGCTAAAACACTTAGTCATATTCGAATCTATGACCTTGATCTACTTTATTATATAAATATTCTTGTTAGGTGAATCCATGAAATTTATTTTTACTTAAATTCTTTTTACAATAAATGATGCTCATATTCCTTTTAGTGAACATTGTCTTCCTTGAAAGAATTTGTCTCGTCTTGTAAAAGAATTTTTTAGATTAAATAGTCGTCTTTAAGTAATTTATGGGGAAGTAAGTTTTCTTCACCCTCTTGCACTCAATTTTCTTTATTGAGGTTCATATATGCTTGTATTAGTTCTTTAAATCAACATTTTATTTGCTATATCAGATCTTTAATTTCTTATATGAAGTATGATTAAGCTAGCTCTTTAATAACATGTCTGCTATATAGAGAATTAAAACACGATGTCCATGCACATGAATTTTATAGATATTATTCAGATTAATTCTTTTTTTATAGTGTGGGAGACTTCATTGATAAAAAGTGCCTCTTAAAAATACAAGAAATGCTTTGGCTAGTTGCGTAATTTAAATATTGAATGATTGCACCTTGCATCTTTTTGTATTGTTGATTGGGTGCTTAGGTATAGTCTTCTTGTATTTTTTGACAGTTAATTTTGTCTCCTAGTGCATTGGAGTTTTCTTGGGTTATTGGTCTAGATACGTTATGTTGCACCTTGGTTATTGTCAGGCCGATCACTTGATTCGTGATGAGGGGATCATTGCATGTCCTGATTGATAGAAGCTAAGGATAACCTAGCCAGAGTCATGTGCTTCTCAATGTGGGCATTATGTTCATTGTAATTTATGTTGGCTCTTGTGTTGTAGCTATTTTTTGTTTTTGTTCCTTGCTCATCGTGAAGGTTCAAGTTACCAGTGTCATTTGATGTTGGTTACACTTGGTTGATCTTGATGTTGTCCCATAGCTTAGTCATTTAATTTGTCGATTTTATTATTGCATGTTTCGTCGAGTTGCATGAGGTGTCAATATGCGAGTCATTGTTGTCTCTTTCCTGATTTGAGTGCGTTATGTTTGTCATCAAGTTGTGTTGATTAAGTGTTGTTATTGTTGCCTTCCTCCTTAAAACAAAAAAAATATGTTTCTCTTGTTTCTTGTCGCATGTAGATGTAATGACACGGTCGTTACATTTTAATTAAATTGAAAATGGTATTTACTTGTACAATTTGGTGAGATTGTGACAAGAGTGTGGGTGAATATTACTAATTAAATTAATTTGAAAAATAATTAATTGTGCATTAGTACATGTGCCATTTGGGATATTTCTATAAAACAAATGGTGTAGAAGGAACATGCATATCACTTATTATTGGTAAGGTTATGTGGGGATTGTGTTCTACTTGTGAGAGTTGGGATACGAAGCTTGAAGAGAGAGTGGAAGCTCTACCTTACGAGGAAAGCTTGGAGCTACTGTTTTTGGTTTCTAGTTTGTGGAATCTTTACGTGAGCTAAGGAAGAGGAAGAGGAAGAGTACCCCTAGCATTGGTTGGTAGGTACTGGTGAAGTCCTTGCTTAAGCAAGAAAAATAGAGACGTGATTCTGGATTTTAGATGGGCATCAATATTGTCTCTTTACGGTATTTTATTGCTTTAGATGTTGTTGTTAATGAATTTCTTGAATATGTAATCAATTAATTATGGACATAATGATTTAGTTAAATATTTCACGATTTTGTAGATTGTGAGTGCGTTGCAATTCTTCCTTTTATATGATGGATCTACTTAAGTGTGTTTAAAATTAAATTTCTCATTTGATCTTGAAATAAGAAACATAATCTTATCATTTTCGTGTAATGATTCTTTTTAAATTGCTTTGTTCTATAATTATGTGTATTGTAAGAGTTTCCTTTCTCAAATATGGATAAATAAATAAGAAAAAATTTCATATCGTTGAAACATGTTGTTGTACTATCAAAATTTTAATAATTAGTCTATCTTTCATTGTTTAAATGGTTTATGTTAATAACCATAGGCGTGGAAAATGTTTTGTGGGCTTCTTGTTGATGATGTATGTAACAGATTCCTCAATATTTTCTTAGACAAGTACCTCAGAATCATAATGTAAATTGTAATATGTAATAGAAGAAATGTTAATACTTACTCCGGTTACCATTCCTCTGGCGCGAAAGGATAACAATTATTTCCCATTACTCTCTATTATGAATACTCCTTGGTTGATTTTGCAGGAGAAACATTGCGAGGAATGATTAGTTGACACATTTAAAGAAATTATCATTCTAAATATAATTTGTTCACTCAGATTCGGAACATTCTTAGAATTGAACCAATAAACGGAACAAGCGTCCATCGAATTTTGATCTTAACATTTCTGCTTCTGAGTGGAAGTGGCAATCAGATTACCCTCCCATCGAGTCCTCTCTTTTTAGGTCTGCATGTTGCTTGGATCCTTTCAATCTTCGATTAACCACTGATTTTCAAGTGGATTTGAAGATTATATATTTCATATCTATGGACGCCATACCTTGTTCCATTGTGTTTTTGAACTCCCTTCTTCTCATCTCGCCGTGTTTGGGAATCATTAAGTCGCTCTTGCCAAGAGCTTGAGTTGATAGTGATTGTGTTTCTCTTAAATGTTTTCTCAGCCTGAATTGACTGACCCGCAAGCAAATTGACTGTCCTTACTTTGTCAAACATTGTTCCAAACCGTCCTTGGCTTACTCTGTACTCATGAAACCCTTCATTCGTACAACGTTTTTTTTTTCTTATGAATTTTTATCCCTACATCGTTTACATTGGATTAAGGTTAGATATTATCTAAAACTAATTAATAAATATCTGCGAGAGTGACCTATAATATGACTTATAATAATAAGAGATCTCTTTGATTGCAATGGTTGTAAGTTAGAAGTAAGTTAGAGTAGAGATTATATTAACAATTAATTGTATTTTATGCCTATTAAGTAAGTTGGGAACTTTATTAGTAGAATCCAAATGTGATGAGTTTAGGTTCTTCTTTTAAATAAGGTAAAGAACCCACGGCCAAATGTAAGATAAATGGTTGCTTTAATGATACCTCGTTGCATCCCTCATTAGTGGCCCTTAGAAATGCATGTCGGAATATTAGTAAATCTTAGTTCTACTATCTATTATAAGAATATTTACAAATCCTTAATATATTAGGATTATGTTAATGAATGATAATTGATTTAGTTAAATGGTCTTATAATTGGTATTTATAAGGGAATGGATTATGGATATATTAATCATTTGAAATAGATGTTACTTGCACAATTTGGGTCTAATAACTAAAGCACAAATGTACACCTTCTTGAGATAATTAAGGTGGTCATATTTGTGCACCCTGTTGTTCCACTAGAAGATTCCGTAGATCCTTGTCACACTAATTTTATTTTAACACATAATTCGCGTTGGCCTATGCGAAGTTCTACATATGGATATAAGTTATGGTAAGATGGGTGATGTAAATTTAAAAGAAAATAAAAATTATGGAAAATTTATTCTATGACTTTACTCTATCATTTTTTATTTTCTTATAATTAGTTACTGACCAAAATTTTATTATGTTATAGATATATGTGCTAAAAAGAGATTTATCTTTAGTGCAACACTAAAGAGAACTAAGGTAAAGGTAGTCAAGCAGGATGAGTTCAGATACATAGAAATGGCATTGGGTGTCAAACAAAAGGTTGGAGGAAGGGTCAACCTTCATTACAAAATCTGCCCAGTCAATCTGTAATGAAGGTCAACCTATATGTCACGATATTAGGATCTTATGACATAGTGATTGGTATGGATTGGTTGGAATTGCGTGGTGCGATACTTAAGTGTAAGACCAAATGGTTAATTTTATAGATGATTTGGGACAAAGTAGAGTGATTGTAGGAAGGAACCAGGGGGTGTTCTTGAGATTTATTTCTTCCCTCCAACTACAACAGAGTATGTGCAATGGGTGAAATATTTATGAAATATTAGCGCTAAATGAAAGGGGTGAGGTAGAAGGATTAGAAAACCTTCTTGTAGTGCAAGAGTTTGCAAACATGATTCCAAAAGAGTGACCATGTTTACAGTCTCAAAGCGAGTTGGAGTTTACAATAGACTTGAAACTTGGAACTAAACCTATAGAGAGAATGCCTTCCCAGATGTCAATGTTTGAATTGCAGGAATTGAAAATGGAATTGAAGGAATTGTTGGAATTCAAACTTATACATCCAAGTGTGTCACCTTAGGAGACTTTGTATTGACTATCACCAATTAAAAAAAGCAACGATCAAGAACCTATATATTTACTCGAAGTAGATTATTTGTTTGACCATATGAAGGGAGCAACGATGTTTTTGAAGATTGATTTCAGATAAGTATATCACCAAGTACGGATTAAAGAAAAATATATCCCTAAGACTGCATTTAAGATGAGATTTAGACACTATCAATTTACAGTTTTAGTGTTCGGATTGACAAACGCCCCTCTAGTATTCATGAGTTTGATGAATCGGGTGTTTCGTGAATACTTTTATAAGTTTGTTCAATTATTTATTGATGACATACTGATTTATTCTCAGATGAAAGAAGAGAATCACAAACATTTAAGATTGGTCCTAAAGTGTCTACGAGAAAACAATTTGTAGAGGAAACAATTGAAATGTTCTTTTAAACAATCAAAGATTCATTACATGGGAAATATCATATTTGGGGAAAGTATCGTTGTGGATCCAGTGAAAGTAGAGGCTATTATGGAATGGATAGTATCAGAAAATGTACAAGATGTACGTAGTTTTATGGGTTTAGTAGGATATTACTGACGATTCATCGAAGGTTTTTTGAAGATAGAAAGTCCGATAATGGAATTGCAGAAGAAGAAAAAAAAGTTTGTATGGAGTGAGAAATGCACGGAAGCATTTCAAAAGCTAAAAGAGTTTTTGATGACAAAACCGATACTAAAGGTCAGTGACATGGACAAAGAATTATTGTATACACAAATGCATCCAAGGAAGGTTTAGGCGGAGTTTTGATGCAATATGGTTGAGTGATCACTTACATTTTAAGGAAATTTAGAAATCACGAAGAGAACTACACAACACATGACTTTGAATTAATGGAAATTGTATATGCCTTGAGAGTTTGGAGACATTATCTGATTGGAGGTAAATTTGAATTAAAGACGGATCACTCTGGGTTGTAGCATATATTTACACAGACTGACTTGAATGCGCATCAAAGGAACTCTTCATAATTACTTAGAGACTATGACTTTGAGATTACTTACATTAAAGGAATGATGAACAAATTGATTCAGAGACCACATATATTCTTGGTAATATCTCTTAATATGAATTTTCGAGAAAATATTATGATTTTACAGATAAACAATGATTGGTACAAGGACGTTAAGAATAATATTGGACAACATACCATGATGGTTCTAAAGTATGAGGGTTATTCATTAGACAACAATGGATTGTTGATATTTAACAGAAGAATTTACCTACCACCTAAAGATGAATTAAGAAGTTTGATTTTAAGTGAAGCACATCGAGTAGTGTACATGGCTCATCCGAGAGTCATGAAGATGAAGGAAGACCTTAAGCCTTTATTCTTCTGGAAGGGATTGCAATTAGACATAGTTACTTACGTCGCGAGATGTCTAGAATGTCAACAAGTGAAGGATGCACATAGACATCCAACAGGATTGTTACAACCACACTTTATTCTAGAATCGAAATGGGAGGTCATTTCGATGGAATTTATCATTGGATTACCACTGTTGACAAGGATGCATGATTCGATTTTATCCCAGTATGTAAGACATATCAGGCACCAGAAATAGAAAGAGTATTTGTCAGCAATATTGTGAGATTACATGGAGTACCAAGAATTATCATATCCAATCAAGGATCGGTGTTTACAAGACGATTTTGGACTAGTTTCCAAGAGGCTTTGGGAACGTAGTTGAATTTATAGTACAACGTATCACCCTAAGACAGATGGAAAAATAGAGAGAACAAACCATATTTTGGAAGATATGTTGTATATTTATGTAATGGATCAACAAAAATGTTGGGAAGATTTCATTCCACTAGTAGAGTTTGCATACAACATCAACTATCAGAGTACGATTAAGCTAGCCCTGTCTAATTTTCTTTACAGATGACCATGCCAGATGTTGTTGAGTTGGGATCAAATTGAGAACATAGTCCTGGTAGGATCAAAAGTGATTCAAGAAATGGAAGAATAGATGCAATTGATAAGACAAATAATTAAAAAAGCACAAGATTGACAAAAGAGTTATGTTGATGTGCGTTGCATTGATCACATTTATGAATTTGGTCATAGAGTTTTCTTGCGATGTAACATATCTCTCTCTTGCGTGAACATGATTTGACTTATTTTTTGAGGACACTTGCATGCAAGTGATCCAGTTTTCGTATATGGTTGTTTGTTCTCTTATGGAATCTTCTAATGATGTTGATGGTTATGACGTTATGTTATTTGATATCTTTATATTGATAGATTTTATTGATGATTTTCCCGTGAGGGTGTAGGAAACTTAATAAATTGAGGATGCCATTGGAATCAATGAACTTCCTTGGACTCTGGATTGTATTTGTTTGGGTATTTTTATTTATGCATATGTTACATATGATTGGGTATATTATGATGTTGTTTATGGATCATAGACAATGTTTCATTGACGGATGCAGGATGATGATTGCTTGCTAATTAGAATCACATAAGTATTAAAGGGGCCATGCACAACAACCAGATATTAAGGGAGAGGTTTGGTAGTAGCCCTGCCACAACCTACTAGCACTCTTACAATGGATCGAATTACAGGTTAATGATTACCTAGTTTGAGAGATTCATGATGTTATGAGGTCAGACTGAGACAGTCATGCATGAATATTCTAAGGGGCATGCAATACGACAGGCTCATTATTCCTTAGAGGCCCTTAGTCTCTCACAAGGTTGCCTAAATTGGGTATTGACTTCAGGGGTTGGACAACTACCAAAACTAGTAAGAGGCGAGTGGCACCCTTGGAGCACATAGTGTGTCTTGAAGGGCACATCACATAATTAAAATTTGAATCAAAGTCGAGTGCCACCTTTGGAGAAGGGAGTGTGTCTTGAAGGGCACATTGCGTTATAAAATAAATCTTGAGTCAATGAACCTAGGTGCCTAGAAAACAATAATTTGTTTTGACATTGTCGGGCTTAAAATAATTATTAAATGGATAATTTTTATTAATTATAAAATCTACTTAGAAATTCTAAGCCTAGTTTAAAAATTTGAGCCTACGTCTAAAGTGGGTAATAAGAGTAAAAATACATTATAAATTAAATAAATGGGGGATGGAAAAATCAAATTAGGAATTGAAGGAGTAAAAATTATATCTAAAGATTTAATTATATAAATGTGTGCAAAAGAATACCAAATTGGAAATTCAGATAACAAAGGAAATAAATGTAAAAAGAATGTGGAAGCATAGAAAGGTATCTAGTCTAGTCTAACTAAACAAATTTCTTAAATCAAACACAACTAAGTTTTAGAAAGGAGTCAGCCATTAAAAGGGAAATAGAGGGAATAAAGGGACAACTAGGAGTAATTTTAGGATCTCTCTTAGGATGGGTGAGAGAAATTGGCATTTAATTAAATTAAATTATGGATTTATTAGTGAAACTAAGGGAACAAATGACAAGTGTATGGGGGAAATAATTCATAATTAAATTATTAAAAATTGAATTAAATGTGCAAATGGAAAGTTGTCGCTAAGAAAAATTCTATAAAGGAAATGGTTGAGAGGAGCAATGGATTGGGACTGGTATGAGTAAAATTATGCTGCAAAAATTATGACTGATTTTACTTGTGAGAGTTTGGATACCCATCTCAAGAAAGAGAGTGGTAGCTCTACCTTGTGAGGCGAGATGGGAGCTAGAGTATTCTAGTTGTGGTTGTGTGTGGCCCCTTTGTGGATTCAGGGGCTAAGGGGCAAGAAGAGTACCCCTAGCGTTGGTTGGGAGGTACCGGTGAAGTATTCATGGTTAGAAGGAGGGGAGCTAGACATAGAGCAAGAACAAGAGATGACCATCGACTTCTTTCCTTTGGTCACAGTATTTTCATTTTGAATTTGCATTATATCTAGTTGTTATTGAGTTTATGTTTTTAGAATTAGTCTATTGTTTGATGGTATGGCGAAGCTGGCTAGCTGTCAAATGCATCATATGTGATTTATTTCCCTTGCATCCTCTACGATTTATTAATTCTCTTCGTTTTAAAACCATTTCACCCAACATCCTTCATCTGAATTTTTCTCTGTGATTAATATCTTTGCGTTTTTTGGGTGAAGTTCTAACCTCGTACTAGAATTTTTTTTTTTATTAAATCTCAATGATTGTCTTACTTACTAGAGATTTTGGGTTTCCTCTTACCTTTGTCTCTGTGCCTTCACATTTTTTCCCAGAGAATTTATGTAATGAACCTCAAATTTAGCAATAATTTTGTTTTTCTAAGGAACATTAATCTCCAATTTATTTAACAGACTTGTAGTTAAGAGAAGGTAGAATTTATCTCCATTGTTAAACTCTGTGAGGTTTTCTTATATTTTGATTATCAATGATGACATTTATATCCCACCCTAACACACATTGAACAGTGTTCCTAAGTGGAAAAAACTCCACATTCTAACATTTCCCTTCAGTCCTAAAGTTATTATAACATTCATATATATATCCATATATTATATTAGGCTTAGGACTATATTATGCTTAGGACTTATGATCCTAAACTCTTCCCTAAGAAACAATATTCTATACTTGCACACAATGGTAAAACTCATCTGACTTTCAAAATAAATCTCGTATACCATGCATAACATAATGGGGTCGAGAGTATACACCTTAGTGAAATGTTGTTGGCTTAACATAAGATATTTGACATTTCTTTTCATGGCCAAAGCCATTGAACGAATCCCCTATAATTAATGGTTGGGTAAATATCTTTGAGTCACCATTGACATAAAGGTTTTGGTTAATAAAACTCCACCGTAACAACTCCTTTAACTCTACCTAAGTTGACCGATGTATCAACTAAACAATATCTCATTTGAACGATGTACTAACTGAACTAATAGTAGTTAGAGTTAATAGTTTCGATTTGGTCATGTCATGAAGGGACTTATCTTTACTTTGTATTACTTTAATGTGAAAGGAAAGGTTCTTGTTAGATATGAGTTAAGCCTCTGAACCGACCATTAATGGAGGCCCTGTGCGTGCGAAAAACAATGGTTATCACTTGACCCCTCGTCAAATATGGTCGCACCAACTCTGCCCCATCACATGACAAGAGCCTCCCTTTGTACCATCAACATTTACTCTATGTAGTAAGAGCTCTTTAGGGTTATATGGGTCTCTTTCATCATTCATGTAGTTTTCCAAAGTAACTCTGTGTTTTTTTTTTTATCAGCGAGGGGAAATTGGTAGCTTGGAGATTTTTATCTAGTGGAAGCAAGCATCCCTACCAGACCACCCTTGTAAGTTCATGATGCTCCTATAATTTTACAAAGTTGGATGGAACACTTGGTTTTCGTTACAATGGAAGAAACCTTTTATACTCAATTTTTTATTATGATTTCTATCAATAGTTTTCCTATGGTTGTTGCTCTTCTCATAACCCCCTGGACTATTCTCGCTTCTGGAGAGGTATTATTCACTGTTGTTTGATTCTAAATCCCTTAGAAACCTTCTCGACATCCCTCCTTTTTTCCAACATCTACACTCTCGCACAGTCATTTTAGTGGGGTTCCATGTTTGCACTTGATTGAGGGTTTTTCATTGTCCCTCCATTCATTTTATGGATTACTCTTACCCTTATGTATAGTTATCTGATTTCGAGTCCCTGTGAGAACACGCAGGAGTATTAGGCCAGAATAAATTCTGATAGGGTAGACTCCCATGCTGAGGAAACACATTATAAAGAGTTTTCCCTTCAGTGGATTATAACAGAGCATCAGCTAACTCTTACGACTGAAATGTTTTAAAATGAATTTATGTATTTTCCATTCAGTATTTAATATAAAGTGGGTATCATGTGTCCCGAATGAGTCATTAAGGAATACCCTGTAGCATATAATATTTGAGCCTAAGTAAACTCTTCCTTTAAGGTATTCCATGCTGTTATTATCGTTCATTATGGGTGGAAACTACCACTTGAAAATGGGTATTCGGCTTAGGTATTAACTCTGTGCTAAATCTTTCATAATTTCCTTGTGAATTATATCTATATAACGTTATGGAATACACTTCGTTTTGCACTTCTTTGTTCATTTTAATTATTAGAGGATTCTTTTGATTTCCTTCTCATGTATATATTCAAAGAATTGTTTATCGCGACCTAATGATGGGACCCTTGGTTTTTGCAAGCGTACCCATCAGGTCGACTTTGGACCACCTCTCCCTTCGAGTCCGTGGATGACTTCGTTGAATGCATAGAGGCAGGGCGACCTGTACTATGGCCCTAAGTTAAGTGAAATCCCAAACTTTGTGTGTTTGTCTCTTTTAATCAATTCATCCCAAAAATTAAATTTTGTGTTTCATATAAGAAATTCTATTATACTTGGATAGTTACTAATTGAAATTTATTGGTCCCCTTATAGGGTTGGAGTATCCCAAAGCTTCGGTATTATGGGCATCCTCTCGTACAAAAGGTACTCGGGTTTCTTTACATCGTTCTTAGAACTTATTGTTCCACATTTTTAACAACGAAACTCTAGGTTCCAACCTAGATTATCGTGTTGTATATAAAATTCCATCCCAATTCCTGTTAATCCAATGAATCCAAATGTTGTAACGATATTCATTGTTGGAAGACTAGAACATAGACCTTGCGTATGTTTTTGGATACAACTTTGATTTCGGATCTTGATTTGGGTTGTATAATGAGTTTAAATAATATTTGAGTCACGAGAATTTTCTGCCTCATACTTGTAATGAAATACAATGATTAATAGCAATTTTTATTCTAGGTTTGTCGATATGATGGTTATCTATTAAACCTAAATTGTTTTAAAGCAAAAGATATTTTCAACTTATATGCTTCTAGGAAGCGTATCCTCCCATTTTAGTCGTTCCTGTACTATTATACTTTCGAAAACATCGTTGTGCCAATATAACTATTGGTTTTTCTTTTATTTCATTGTTGTCTAGCTTATATAGATATTAGAACAAATTGTTATTGTTAATAAGGCTAGGAAATTTTGAATTTATCATAGCATGTGTATATAAATTAAAGGGTTCCAGAATATCTGTTTTTGAAATTCGTTGGGCTTTTGTGCATCTAGCATTTCATTCTAGAACTTCTTTTGTGTTGAAAATATAGTGTTCATTTTTTATTTATTGTTTCCAGAACTTAGTATATGGTTAGTTAGACTATTCATCTTCCATTATATCATTACTATCCAAGGTTATACAGACATTGGGGTTTTAAAGTGAGTCTTGTAAGTCATATGGTTATATATATATATATATATATATATATATATATATATATATATATATATATATATACTTATCTGCATGAATAATTATCCCCTATTGTGTACAATCATCTGCAATAGTAGTTTAATTTGGTAGTTTAAATCATCCAAAATCAAGAGATAAACCATAGGGATAAATATTTGCAAGCATTCATGTAACACTCTCTCATACTGTAACGCTCTAATACCATTCTATAATGCTCCCCCGATGATCCAACCCACTGGCCGGGCAAACACTACTTTGCGGAACAACATCATTTTATGCTTAGATAATAACATGCATTTAAAATAGGTTAAACACATTTAAACTTAGAGTCAGCACAAAATTATTGCTGACATAAATAATACATGGAATTAACATTAATTCATATGCACAATAGAATACATGATAAATATAAATACATAGACATGCAAAACATAATTAAAACATTGTCTGGTACTTATCTTTGAAACAATGGTAATTCTACCAACCACATGCAGGCCTTCCACGAACCTCCTTGCCTTCGACCAATCTTCTCATTAATCTCAGCAATGGATCACCCTCGAGCTGGGACTAAGCTCCACCCGAAGGCAAGGAATCCTAGGCTAGGTTGAGGTTACAGGAAGAACTGCACAGAATGACTGGAAGGATTCTTTCCAGGATGCCATCTTATGCCCACTACTCTCAAACTCTCATTCCCCACATGCCTATTCGACCTGGGACTATACGACTTCACAAGAATAGTCCATCAATGCTACACCTCCCTCTCTAGGTCTCGACAACAGGCCAGATCAGAAAGTATCAGAGCCCGAAGCTGGTGCTGGACACTCTATGGAAGAAACCACTTTCTAGCAAACTCTCTCACCTGGAGAGAGTTGTTCACAGGCATGACAACCTGTCTCTTCCAACAAAAATAACTTCCCTCACCTGGAGAAAGGTTATACATAGGCTAAGCACGAACTCAGACTAGCCATTAAGCTACACACATTCCATCACTGCGTGGCTACAACAACCAATTGGAAAAATAAACGCGGGCTTCCCAAACAGGCTCAACAATCACGAAATAGACTCATGGTTTTGGTTTCAAGATTGCACAAGGTGTACAGAGATCCCATGCATAGGCTCAAACTGTTCAGGCAAGGAATCTATAGGCTTCCAACACATACCTTTTCCCCTATTTCATAATTGCATGAGGGTATCTTGTAAAGGTCAGACCGTTCACATTCAGATGGTTGGGTAGAATGGAGGAGGAACCCCCAACACGACTCATCTCAAGAAACTTCCAAATGGAAGGAACGCATGCTAAACACTTAGTCCCTTTTCCCACCTTCCAGTCTCTAATTCCTTTCCCACTCTGTGGAAGCTTAGTCCCCCATCACTCATTCATCGTTGTCAATCTGCACTCAATGTGTTTATATTTTTATTAATAATGTGCATAGATACATATACAAAATCAAGCTCTTGGCCTTCAACACTTAGGCTCCCTGGCCTAATAATCATATAATCCCACCAACTTATATTAACTTGTCTCACCAGCCTATAAAAACATAATTACAATTCATTTCATAAACATGATTTACAACAGGGCTCGGCCTTGGGGACATTACAATCCCTCTCCCTTATTTTTGCACTGTTCTCAGTGAAACTTTCACACAACATCAACAAGATTTCCAAAATCTTCAAAAATATGTGGGGATTATGCCCGCATAGCGTCCTCATGCTCCCATGTCACATCCTAAGGACCGTACTAGGTCCACTGGACCTTTACAAGCTCAATAGCTTGATTCCAGAGCTATTTTATTTTCCTATCCAGTATATGCATAGGATACACTTGCAGGACACCTTCTGGTTCCACCTGAATCATATTCCAATCGATTACATGATTAGCATAAGGTATATATATTTCTTAAGTAATGAAATATGAGACACCTTAGGTACAGTCATGGATGTGATAATGCAAGCATATATGCGATGTATATACAAACAAATTTAATAACATTAAAATTGTATACAACATACACAACATACAATAAATAGAGAATTGTACTTATCTTTTGAGTGAGAATACCTTCCACCTCAGAGTAGGGCTATGACTCCATCGGGGCAATGGCTTCCCAAGATAGCCATGGTCCACAATCCTTATCCACATGGTCTAGGCCAAGGTACCATACCTTAGCAACACTCCAACCATTCAAACCTCAACAGTACTCCAACCAATGGTCTCTCATTCCCCACATGCCTATCCCACTCGAGAGTATACACCTTCACAAGAACAGTCCATCAGTGCTACACCTCCCTTTCCTTGGGCTTCAGCAACAGGCTGGACTGGAAGTCTTAGAGCATCGTAGCTCTAGAAGTTCCAACTGCCTTCTAAGGTTTCCAAGCAATATCTTCCCGAGATACTCTTTGTAGCCAACATTTAACTTTTATCAACATCATCTCATCTTCATCAATCACATGCAGTTATCCTGATAGAACATAAAGGAATTCATTTAGGAATTCCATTTAGTTTGAAAGGAAATTCAACTTTTATTCCCACAACATGGCATTTTATATCATGATTCATCTTGGTTGTTGCCACATTATGAATACAACCATCCTTGTGATTTTCCACAGGCATCAAATTGCATACAATTTTCCTGCAAGACTTTATCTTGCATACTACCAACAAATTGTCAGTATTTTTTGTACATCATAATTCAACATGTACAACATCTTATGCAATAGTCTTAGAAATTCCTGCACCTAGCGATTCAATCACAATTACCAAACAACTTGACCAAATAGAATGACTCGTCATTGTATGCATATGCATGTTCATAATTAACAACAATAAGTTCATTATTTCAATGTTCTGAACATAAAATTCTATGTAGTCTCTATTCCTGTGACTACCTGGCTTGTAACTTTCCTATTGCAATGTTTAACAGTTCCTAAAATTTTCTCAACTTCAGGGATTAGCAACATTTCAGCCATTAGTATAATTATTTCCATTCACTATAAATTAGCCAAAGATATCAATTGCTTTGTATATCCGGCGCCAGAGTTTCAAGTAATGATTGCAAATGGAGGAACTATCAATTGCTTAGGAAAATGCAATAAGATCAATCTTAATATGGGGGAATATGTAATGAATAGTCCAATCATTTCTATACCCATGGGTGGTGCAGATGTTGTACTAGTAATCCAATGGTTACAATCATTAGGAATAGTGGATTTTAATTTCCAAGAACTTTTCATGAAATTTTCATTGGAAGGAAAAGAAATTGAGTTAAGAGGTATCACAGGGAAACCCGGTAAGGTGATAAGCTCTAACGACATGACAAAATTATTGAAAAAGTGGCATCAAGGCATTATTGCACAACTATGCTCACTAGATGTTCAAACATCTAAGCCATCTATTCCTCAAGATTTTCAAAGGATCATTGATAAGCATTTGAAAGTGTTTGAAGATATTCCCAAAGGTCTTCCACCCACTCAAAATCATGATCATGAAATTCACCTAATGCTTGAGAGTTTTTCTCCTAACATCAGGCCATACAGATACCCTTACTCTCAAAAGAGTGAAATTGAGTGCATGGTTGAAGAAATGTTAGAGGCTGGCATTATTAGACCTAGCCAATGTTCTTCCTCTTCACCAGTGGTAATGGTATTCAAGAAAGATAACTCATGGCGTATGTGTCCAGATTATAGAGAGATAAACAAGATCACTATTAAAGATAAGTTTCCCATTCTCGTCATTGATGAATTGTTAGATGAACTACATGGAGGAATCTATTTCACAAAATTGGATCTTCATTCAGGGTATCATCATATCAGAATGAAGGAAGAAGATATCCCAAAAACAACATTCCGAACTCATGAAGGCCATTATGAATTTTTGTTCATGCCTTTTGGCCTTACAAATGCACCTTCCACATTCCAAGGGTTGATGAATTCCATTTTCAATCCATTCTTTTGAAAATTTGTGTTAGTATTTTTTGATGATATACTAATCTATAGCAAGTCTTCGGAGGATCATGTGCGACATGTTGACAAGGTGCTACAACTACTAAAGGAGCAACAACTATATGCCAAACCATCTAGATGTTTCTTTGGAGTAAAGGAGGTAGAGTATTTGGATCATATTGTATCTCATGAAGGTGTCAAGGTAGACCCTAACAAGATTAAGGCCATGATGGACTGGACGATTCCCAAAACATTGAAGAATCTTAGAGGAGTTTTGGGTTTGACAGGTTACTACTGCAAGTTTGTTCGGAACTATGGAAGAATAACAACACCTTTAATGACACTAACTAAGAAGGATGCATTTTCATGGACTCGAGAGGAAACTAAATCTTTTGAACAACTTAAAGAGGTCATGTGTAAAGCTCCTGTCTTGACCACTCCACACTTAAAAAAAAACCTTTATTGTTGAATGTGATGCCTTGGGAAATGGAATTGGTGTTGTCCTAACACAAGAAGGAAGGTCCCTGGATTTTGAAAGTTGACCACTCAAGGGAAAGGACTTACACAAACCCATTTATGAGAAGGAAATGATGGCAATACTACATGCATTGAAGAAATGGCATCGTTTCCTAATAGGTAGGCACTTCAAGGTCAAAACAGATCATGATAGTCTTAAATACTTCTTGGAACAAAGACTATCTTCAGAAGAAAAACAAAAATGGGTAACCAAGATATTGGGTTATGATTTTGAAATCATCTATAAAAAGGGGAAGCAAAATGTTGTGGCATATGCACTCTCAAGAAAGGATGAAGATGTTGAGGCCTTTCTCTATACTATCTCGATCATCCAACCCGATTGGATAATAGAAGCAAGGGATGAATGGAAGAATGATGAAAAAGTGTGGACTCTCATTCAAAGGTTGCAAAAGGATTCTAGTGCATCAGATACATTTACATAGAAAAATGATTCACTATGGTACAAAGATCGCTTATATTTATGTAAGAAATCCCAAATCAAACAAAAGGTACTATTGGAATTGCACACCTCTCCAATAGGAGGGCACTTGATATTTTTGAAAACCTACCATAGAGTCAAGAAGGATTTTTTTTGGGATGGCCTTAAAACTGATGTTCAAAGGTTTGTGGTAGAATTTTTCGCTTGCCAACAAAATAAGTTGGAAACAATTAAGACTCTAGGTCTTTTACAACCATTATCCATTCCAAGTCAGCGCTGGGAGGAGGTTTCCATGGATTTCATCATAGGGTTACCAAAGTCTGAAGGAAAGAGTGTAATCATAATGATTGTTGATATACTGACCAAGTACACACACTTTTGTGCACTCTCTCATCCCTTCAAAGCTAGTACAGTTTCCACCGCATTCATGGAGACAGTTCAAAAGCTACATGGCAACCCAAAGATTATTGTAAGTGACAGAGATCCCATCTTCACTGTACATTTTTGGACATAATTACTTTCTTGTTTGGGTACTTAATTGGCTCATAGCTGATCCTATCATCCTCAATCTGATGGACGAACCGAGATAGTGAACAAATGTCTGGAAGGCTACCTTCGTTGCTTTTTCTCTGATAAACAAACACAATGGTTCAAATGGTTACCCTTGGTAGAATGGTGGTATAACACTTCCTTTCATACTGCAACAAAAATGACACCATTTATGGCACTTTATGGATACCTACCTCCTTCCATCACTTCTTCTCTAGAAGAAAAATCTAAGGTTCAAGCAGTGGAAGATCACATCGAGAATCAACAACAAGTTATCCAAATCTTAAAGGACAACCTCACCATGGCACAAAATCGCATGAAACAACAAGCAGATCAACATCGTAGTGAAAGAAGTTTTGAAGTAGGGGATTGGGTGTTTTTAAGAATACAACCATACAAACAGATTTCCCTCAAGCAAGCCAAGAAGGATAATAAATTATCACCAAAGTACTATGGCCCTTATAAGGTGTTGCAAAAGATTGGTACTATGACATACAAATTGGAGCGGCCTGCTTCTTCATGAGTACACCCAGTTTTCCGTGTTGCATGCTTAAAGAAGGTTATAGGTGACACAATCCCAGTTCAAACTATATTGCCAGAACTTGATGGGGGAAAAAAAATCATATTGGAGCCTGAAGCCATCACTGACACAACAATTCACCAGCTGAGGAATAGATCCATTTCAGAGTATCTCATTAAATGGAGGAAACTATCGGCTGAAGATTCCACTTGGGAAGATGAGTCCTTTATACAGAAGCATCCAGTGTTACTCAAGCATTTCGGACAACACTTGTCTCAAGGGGAGGGGCATGTTAAGACCTAATATTGGCTCATTACCCCTTAATTGGGGCATCTTATATTAGTAATGTTATTTTATTTATGTCGGCTTTAGGCCATTAGTTGTAATTATACCTCATAGTCTCCTATATATACCAAGGAGACATTTTCATTTTGAATCATCTTGTATTTGAACATTTAAGTGGGATAAAAGGAGGTTGCCCCTTTGAAGAGGCTTATTATCTGAAATTATCTCTTTTTCAAGGCGTTGAGTACTTTTTCTGAGGTTTTTCTATGCTATATTGATATTTGGTTCTTAACAAACCCTATCTTCCATAGAGTGTGTCTCCAAACTTATACAGAACAAAGAGATGATTTATTTACCACATGTACCTTGATATGTCTTCTCAATACCATAGCAATTTCACCATCTGAATTGTTCTAGAAAGAATGTTTTAGCGAAAATGGTAAGATGACCTGTAAATAACATACCTTAGAACACATCACCAAAAGACTTCATCCTCCCTTGAAATTCGGCCTTCTTTACTTCTCATTTCCTCTAAAATTCAACTTGTGTATCAAATGAATGTATAATGATATTTATTTATACCATTTATGTCACTTTCGTTTAACATTAGGGCCGGCCTGACAATTTTTTATTTTGTAACTCTCTTCTTTAATTATCTTTAGGGCCTATATGTACGTCCTTCTTCAATTCGCTTTGTCATCTTCAAAAATTCATTTCTCCTCAACCATGAGAATCCATATGAAGTGCCACCTACCACCAGAAACAACATGATGTATACTATCCATCCATGGGTTTTGATTCTGCATGTACATTGTCTTTCATGTCCAAATACCTTCATCAATCTTGCGGTCGAAAACCAATGACTAGGGTTGACATCAATGACAACAACCAATCTTCCAACAACATTATTAAAACTTCAGTCACTAAATCTAGGTGGCCTAGAAAACATTGAAATTATTAGACCTTATTGGATTAAATAATTAATTAAACCATAAATTTTTAATTATAAATCCCAATAAAAGTCTAAGCCTAAGTATAGAACAAAGTCTAAGTGTAAATTTAATTAAGGGATTAAAATAAATTGTGACATAAGTTAAAATATTGGAGAATAATCAAATTCTAGGAAATAGGGGAATAAAATCTAAAGATTGGATAAATTGAACATGTGTGCATGAAAATAATAAAAGAGATTTTTAAAATATTAATAATTAAATTAATTAAAAAAATAATTAATTGTGCATGAGGACATGTGTCATTTGGGATATTTCTATAAAACAAATGGTGTAGAAGGAAAATGGATCTCACTTATTCTTGGTAAGGTTATGCTACCAAAACTATTGGGGACTATGTTTTATTTGTGAGATTTTGGATACCAAGATTGAAGATAGAGTGGAATCTCTACCATGTGAGGAAATCTTGGAGCTACCATTTTTGGTTTCTTATGTGTGGCCACTTTGCGGATCGGGGGCTAAAGGGGAAGAAGAGTACCCCTAGCTTTGGCTAGGAGGTACCGGTGAAGTCTTTGGTTTGGAAAGAAAAATCAAGAACGTTGTGTAAGGATTCCGAATTGTAGATCGACATCAATATCGTCTGGTTCTGGTTACAGTATTTTATTTCTTTATACGGTTTTGTTAAAGAATTTCTTGAATATATAATCAATTAATTATGGACAGAATGATTTAGTTAAAGATGTCACAATTTTTGTAGATTGTGAGAACATTGTAATTCTTCCTTTTATATGATGGATCTACTTAAGTGTACTTGAAATTAAATTTATCATTTGACATTGAAATAACAATCTGATACATAATCTTATCGTTTCCATGTAACGATTCTTTTTAAAAGGATTTTTTCTATAATTTTTTTGTATTGTAAGAGTTTCCTTTCTAAAATATGGATAAATAAATAAGAAGAATATCGCGGTTGATGGGGTAAACACAATTTTTCAGATCATTGAAACATGTTGTTGTACTATCAAAATTTTAATAATTAGTCTATCTTTCATTGTTTAAATGGTTTACGTTAATAACCATATGCGTGGAGACTATTTTCTAGTCTACTCTGATAGGTAGAATATCCACTGATATTGTGTCAATATGAAATATTACAAAAAGATTCTGTTGAATGTTTTCACGATCGTATGTAGAGAATATCTGTATGTTCTTTTTGATTATGTATGTAACAGATTCCTCAAGATTTTTATTAGACGAGTACCTCGTAATAATGATATAAATTGTAAACTGTAATAGAATAAATGTTAATACTTACTACTGTTACCATTCCTCTAGCGCGACAGGATAAGATTTATTTCCCATTACTTTCTATTATGAATACTCCTTAGTTGATTTTGCAAGTGAAACATTGCAAGGAATGACCATTGGATACATTTAACGAACTTATCATTCTAAATATAATTTGTTCACTAAGATATGGAACATGCCTATAATGGAACCAATAAACGAAGCAGGCGTCCATCAAATTTTGATGTTAACATTTAGGCTTCTGCGTTGAATATTTATTGTTTCATATCTGTGCACGCCATTCCTTGTTCCATTATGTTTTTGATGGCCCTTCTTCTCATCTCCCCGTGTTTAGGAATCATTAACTCACTCTTTCCAAGAGCTTGAGTTGATAGTGATTATGTTGCTATTAAATTTTTGCTCAACCTGAATTAACTGAGTCGAAAGTAGATTGATTTTCCATACTTTTTCGACCAATGTTTCAAACCATCCTTGGGTTACTCTGTACTCATGAACCCCTTAATTGGTACAACGTTCATTTTTTTCTTATGACTTTTTAGCCCTACATCGTTTACATTCGTGATAAGAGTTGTCACTGAATTGGCGTCTCACTTAAGTGTTGGCGGAGTTGAAATATCGTCGAGGGTTACAACTTGTTGGAGTTAGGTGATGGACTTCTCAGTTCATTCTTTAGATTTTAAATATTCTCTCCTATTAAAATATACTGGGAAATAGACTATACTAGCAGTAGCGAATTCTATGTGTATGGTTAATAAATGATGAAAATAGTATCAAGTAATGAAATTTGGTTGCATTCTTATTTATTGAATGGTGAGTTGATGTCGTTGTAGAGGTAACCTTGTGGTAAATATGCTCGGTTAATTGCTGTTGACCTAGTTGGTTACTGTAGATTCGTTCTTGGAAAATCATGATCGAGTGCACGGTTTAGATCACTTATCCGGAATTTTTTTTTTGGGTGCTAACAAGAACTGTAACAAATAGTGCCTATGGATATTGATAAGATTTGATTGCATGATTCTTCCTTTTTTATTGCTATTTAATAATATAATTAAACTATTAAAATAATTGCATGGTTTCTTTGTTCGGTTCATTCAGGAACGAAACCCTAATTCCTTATGGAGAATGGGGGTAACATCGCCCTTAGTATGAAGTCTATCAAGAATTATAGTCGTAAATATCTATAGATGAAGCACTTGGTAAGGTTGAATATTACTGGTACTATTAATAAGTTATGTTTATATTATGAGCGATAGAATTAACTAGTTTTTAGTAAACAGTGAAGGCACCATAAATAAAATAATATGGGTTTAATATATACAGTTTGAGTGGGCCTAATGGTTAAGAACATGTGTTTCCTTTTAAGAGGTCACAGGTTCAAATCCAGAGGGGGGTAGGGTATGTATACCTTCGTAGACTTTACCAGTCAAATCGCTGGGTGGAGGGGGGTCTCTTGTCCCACAAACAAGGGGGTCTCATACACCAATTTGGTGTGCTGGCTTGGTCGTGACCTTAAAAATAGATTATTATTATGATTATTATACGAGGTAGTAGTAATTACATCTACAAATCCATTATTTAACTTATCGAATTATTTAAGGGTGGTGCGACTATCATTAATGTGGAAAACATGAATGAGCAAAGTGCATAGCGACGAGTGGCCATGACAATGGAATCAATCAACCAAACAAGAAATCCTAACTAACTCGTACAGTTGGCCATGACAACTCAGAGTGTATAGTCACATACTCTTGAGGTTACTGATATAATTAACACTACCTCTTAAACTAAGAGTTACTAACATCAACACTAATAAAGCCTAAATGTTTTAATTGGAACTAAAAAATGGATTTTCCAAACAAAAAAGGAATTTAGAAATGATAATGCCTGTTGTGTATGTCTCATTTGGGCTTACAATAGGTAACAACAGAACTAGACTTCAACTTTGCACTTGAGCTTGGTTTCTTCTTTCTCTTCTTTGAAACTTTGTATTGTTCTAATCTGGTCATTTTTTTCATTTGGACATTGATATTGAAGGCTCTGTGCTTTGCCTTTTGTCTTTTTCATTGTAACTTTATATTCAGAATTTGATCAAGCTGCTTATGCTTGTTTCTTTCATTTGCTTCTGCAACAAATTTGTCTTTGAGAGTGGGTTGATGCCACCACTGCAAACTATCATCAATGCCCATCATAGCTTGGCCTACACAGTCAACGGACTGTTTCCACGTTAACTCAGAATAAAATCTGATTTCTTCAAAACTCCATTGTGTGAAAATGGTTTCAAACTGGTCTTCATTGAAATCCTCATCCATGTCTTCATCTTGTTCTTTAGGTTGCTCACCTGCATACTCAAACAACTTGTCATCATTATATAAAAAATTATAACAGGAACCATATTGGTTCTTTTCTTTCTATTCTTTATGAGAGAAGTTACCATCATCATCATCATAGATTGATTGTTCAATCCATTTCAAATCTACATCCAAATTATCTTCTACTTCAGATGCTTCATTGGCAGTCATAAGTGTAGTGGCTTGAATGCTTTTGTCATCAAAACTTCTTTCAAGCACTTCTTTTGCAGTCACCAAATAATCCACTTGGTTCTGAATGCCAAGTAGGATTCCTTATCCAAAAATCAATTCATCAATTTTCTTACTTTCTTCCATTATTTGAAGGCACTCAACATAAGATAGATTATCATCATAAAATTCAATTTCAATATTTCTTACCTCTATTTCAAAGAGGCCAATGTCTACACAATGTTCATCCATCATCATTGATGTTGATCCTTTGTTGTCATTAACTAATCGAATCACTTCATTGATGCAAGTTGTTGTGTTGATAGCTTCAACATCAATTTCTGCAAATTTCTCATGCTCTGCTTCACACACAAATGCACCGTCTTTCTCTTCCCCTAGTATCTCTGCTTCACACACATATGCTCCTTCATTTTTTTCCTCTGGTAGCTCTGCTTTAGACACAAATGCTTCTTTCAGAGTGGCAACATTCAATAAATTGTTGATCCCTCTTTCAGTGTACTCTCTTTGTATAATACTCCAAACTTCTTTCAAAGAGGTCATTGCTACAATCACGCATGATCATTGATCTCTCTAGATCAACAGATCAAACTTCGAACCAACGAAGCATTGATTGTCTGACATGTGTCCGCTGCTTGGATCGATGGACACAATTTGTTTCATACTTCGGAACTTCGAGCTTTGGGTATTTTGAGGTTCACAACACCACAAACTTCCAAAGTGTTAACCTTCCAGATTGAGATATATGTTCACGCATGTGCTCAACCTTTAATGGATCATATTTACTTCGAGACTTTGGGTAGATCTCACTCCGCAAAACCTTCCAAAGTGTTAAGTATCTGAAGTTTGAGATCTGGCGTAGCATGTCCTCGATGATGGACGGTCTAGAAGAACTCTGACCTTCAGGAGTTCTGGATTCTCGCATCTTTCTTTCTTTCAAAGTTGATCTGATGGTCTATATGAACCACAGTTTATCTGTTGATCTAGAAAGATCAATGATCATGCATGATTGTGAGCTCACAACTTTCTCACACTTTAATTTTCTTCATGATCCCCGCAATGCGAAGATGCACATTCATAGCGTGATCGATATCTATCGTTGATATGTTGATCTAGCAATATTGACGATCTTTGATAAATAGCGGGCTCACAACTTGCATAAAGTTTAATTTTCTCTCCGCTCCCCACAATGCCTCCTCACCGTCAATCTCTCTCTCATGAGATCTAACAGTCGTGGCTCATTCTTTTCTTGATCTGATGGTTCATCTTGCTAACACTCGGATCTTAGGGCTGAAAAAAAATTCTTCTTACCTATGAGCTCGTTCTTATTTCTGAGCTTGATTAATGGCTCAGATTTGTTCAAAGGGTCGATCTTATGACTAATCTTTCTTCTCCTTTGTTGCTTCTGCAATATTTCTTCTTAGGAAATACTTTCGTAAATCATTCACGAATTCCTTAAATGCACACGAATCTTCAATTGTTTCCTCCTTCTGTAGCTTCTGCTTCCTCGTGCTTCTTGTCTCCAATGATATTTTAGCATACTATGGACTACAAACTTCTCTCTAAGCTCCGTGAAGAATCTTTCATTCCATGCTCTCGTCTGCGAGATAATGTAAGCTTTGCGCTCTTCTTCTTATGATCGGGCTGCTCAGAGGCTTACGTCCTACACTCTGATACCATGACAAAATGAGAAGCAGAGAAGATAATACAGAGAAGACGAAATTGGAAAACAGAAATGAACGCATAGCGACGAGTATATTCATTAAGGGAAAAGAATTGAGCTTGCAAATCAAGAAGATCAATAAACCAAACAATAAATCCTAACTAATTCGTAGAAGTGGCCATGATAGCTGGCAAATCACATATTACTGATACAATTAATAGGCTTAAGGTTAGATATTATCTAAAACTAATTAATAAATATGTGCTAGACTGACCTATAATAAGATTTGTAATAATAAGAGATCTCTTTGATTGTAGGCTTTATTATCTAAAACTAATTAATAAATATGTGCTAGACTGACCTATAATAAGATTTGTAATATTAAGAGATCTCTTTGATTGTAATTGTTAAAGATGATATTAACAATTAATTGTATTTTATGCCATTTAAGTAAGTTGGGTGCGTTATTAATAGAATCCAAATGTGATCAGTTTAGGTTCTTATTTTAAATAAGGTAAAGAAGCCACTACGAGAATTAAGATAAATGGTTTCTTTAATCATAAAACCTTGCGTCCCTAATTAGTGGCCCTTATAAATTCATGTCGGAATATTAATAATTCATGGCCATAATTGGTATTTATACGAGAATGGATTATGGATATATTAATCATTTGAAATAGATGTTACTTGCGCAATTTGGGTCTAATAACTAACGCACAGCTTCTCGAGATAATAAAGGTGGTCATATTTGTGCACCCCATTGTTCCACATTAAGATTCCTTAGACTCTTGTTAGACCGATTTTATTTTAACACATAATCCGCGTTGGTGTATGTGAAGTTCTATGTATGAATATAAGTTCTGGTAAGATGCCTGATGTAAATTTAAAAAAAAAAAGTTACGGAAAATTGACTTTATAATTTTAGTCTATAAAAAAAATTTATGGAAAATTTAGTCTATGACTTTAGTCTATGATTGTTTATTCTCTTACAATTAATCCTAGTTTATGTGCTACGATTTCGACTTTGAACTAGGGTTTGAAAAGAAAAAACTTTGAGTTTTTCATGCCCAAAACTTTGTTAGATTATATATAAAGAAAAACCTGCACTGTAAATAACTTTATGTACATAACCTACATGTAATTTATATTTTATATGATGTAAAGTAGCTTACTGGTTCAATATTATAAAACATTATTTTCTATACAAACTTTACTTATTGTAAAGCCAAGATTATTGCTATGTTTGTTTCTCTCTGCAATAAAATGTATGACAAAAATACACAGGTATATTTCTTTAACTATAAGCAAACATAATATAGAATTTCTCTCTACAACAAAATTATTACTAAAATAATACATAGAAGTATTCTCAAATCTTTAACGAGAATTGTAATAAATAGTAAATGTTTTTTAATGCAATTATCTTAATTTTACTATCTAATAATAGAAAAAAAAAAAAATCCAGAGAGTAGTAAATCCAGTTACTCCCAACTATAGA
Organism: Picea engelmannii; assembly: GCA_009831015.1. Lineage (NCBI taxonomy): Eukaryota > Viridiplantae > Streptophyta > Pinopsida > Pinales > Pinaceae > Picea > Picea engelmannii. The sequence continues at coordinate 96,419 of ML777316.1, forward strand.
CGAGAACAACCAAATCAGTTGCTCATATCACCTTCAAGTTTAATTCATTATTCTATAAGGACTAAATTTTTTCAATAAATTTCTGGAGATGATTAAGATCTTGACTCTTTCATAGAATCATGAAACTCAAATCCTCATTACACATTACAAGTATTCAGGAGTGTCCTACCTTCTCTATACTTGTTTTTCTTGTGTTACCACGAAAAATAATAGCTTACCTATATCATTTTCCAAGTTAGCCTCATCCCTAACCCTAGAAAATATTATTGCTTAACTTTGTGCTAGTTTGTTCCCTCACATCCCACATCCCTGGGAGTAGGATTACACTTGATTTAACTAGGTTTTCTAATCAATTTGTCTCTAATTAAATAAAATAAATTTAAAATAATTACAACAAACATACATCATCAATTCATCATCAATTAAATTATTTTTGTGGTTTGCACAAGTTCACTCACAAAGAAATTGATGGTTGGTCATCAAACAAATTCAATTCGATGGTCCTTAAATTTAAATTCGATTCGATGGTCCTCAAATTTAACTAGGTAATAACTGTCTATGTTTATAATAGATTAATATTAAGTTTTGATGCTTATGATTACCATATGTAATGAACCATGAAGGATATGACCTATGCGCAAGACTTGCAAATTTCTCGGGTGCATTCAGTTTCTCATAACATCATTACTAGGTACCCAAAGGATATGGTATATTCCCGTGAAGTTTGAATGACATAAAACTGTTAAGGATCTCTACTACAATACGACCATGCTTCAAAAGGAAGGCTTCACCAAAGCAGATTCATCAGTAGTTGTTTACACAGCTAAAGGGCTATGTTTTGTATCCCTAGTTTTTCCAATATACATTAATTAACTCGGGTCCTAACGATTTCTAACTTGTGTACATGTCTTTCAGGGTGGTCAACGCCCTATGTAGAATGAGTGAATTTTAAATCTCGACACCCAGACCGAATCTAGGTATCTCTATTTTGGCTCGCCTCCTTAGATATGAGGATAAGGCCTCATCTTGCTACAAGATATGGCAAGCTTTCGGGTCTAACAAGATACACTCTCTCCATAGGTTATATGGTTTATTTTACCATAGATACGACCCTATATTTTATTTTTGTAAGTAGATACATTATCTTGTGTTTTTATATCGACATCGAAGACACTATTCTAAAGTTTATTGGTTTAAACTACTAGTTGTGTGCATATATATATTCAAATGGACTCGTCGGGTTAATCTTGCCACATGAATCATTGTCTCTGTAAACATTTTATTTATTTCCATGAATTGTCTTTAATACTATAGAATTTTTTTTACTCCAAAGAGTCTTCGTTACAATGATTTAATTAGTAAGTCATACCCTTGTCTTCGTTACAATTATTTAATTAGTAAGTCATACCCTTGTCTTCGTTACAATGATTTAATTAGTAAGTCATACCCTTGTACATTAGGGTTGACGAAACATCATTTTTATTTTTATATATACATATTTTTTTTAATATATTTGAGATGATATCATATGGCTTCCATACTCTTTAACAATGTTATATTTTTATACTATTTTCCACTCTAGCTATTCCTCCAAATCTATTTATAAAAGTATTTATCTTTTAATGCCAGTCATGGCTTCCTGGTAATTATATAAAGAAAAAATTAGCATGATTCTTTGTATGGTATAACAAATTTTATTGGATTCTTTATCTTGAACTATTATGTTGTTCTATCTAAGATAAATTTGAAATGACTCTCTAGATAGGAACCTTCTGTGTTCTATCAGGATATATTTCAATTTCTCACTATCAATATATTTTTAATTATTGTACACATATTTTCTTTCAAGACATTTTTTATATTTTGGTAACAAAATAATTGTTAGAAAAATAGAATTGTGGAGCAATAAAATAAAACAAATGTATAAATAAAAAGAATATAGATAATACAATAGAGACACGTATATATGTGGTTCATCCAGTGTGGGATACGTCCACCATAGAAATTTTCAAGTCATTCATTTATTATTATCCATAAAATGAAGGGATAAAACCTACATCATACCCATTGTAACTTCCTCTTATTTCTGTCATAGTATCCTCTCTGATAATAAAATATTCACTCACTCACATAGCCACAATACAATTCCCTAATACATAAAAGAGCGTTTTATTTTAGGGAAAAAAACCCTAAGATAACTTCAACCATCAGATCTGTGACATTTTAATGAATCGTCCAGATTGACTACGAAATTACAATATTTTACAAGGAAATGTTTCCCAAAAATTTACTTCGAGGCACTTCTCCTGAATTACTCGCCAAGTTGGGGCACCAAAATTTCTTCCTGCCCCCTCCTTAGACCCTCCCTTGTGGGAGAAGTGGAGGAAATATGCCCCCCCCCCCCCCCCCCCTCCCCCGCCCCCCCCCTTTCGGGTGATGGGGTCCAAACTCTACTAAAACAAGACCTCTAAATGAGGAAGCTAATGTGTACCACAACCAACAATAATTTCTTAAAATAATCCACTAAAAATAAAGTATCATTTCTATAACTCTTTTGTATATAATAAAATTAAATAGATTCTTTTCTTTCCTTTTTTCAATAAATGTAAATTATTTACAGCTAAATCATTCTACAGGTTCTACTATTATTTTCTTGTATTTCTTGTGGCAATAATATAATCAATATTCTTTCGAGAAAGGAACATTTTCTCTACATTCAACTATACTCTAATGTAAAAAATGTAGAGACAAAAGAGTACATAAAAAATACTTAGATCTAGACTTTTTCTACTGTACAATTACTACATGCTTATAGTCCTTAAATGCTACAATGTAACAATTTATAACCATAATAAAATAAATAAATTATAGAGAATATATCTCATCCTGTTTGAAGAATGGAAACAAGCTAAGAAGATAATCAGTTCCTCCCAACCATAGACCTGAACAACCAATATTACTTGTTTGTGTCAACCCCAAGCCTAAATAATTATTTCTTAGGTATTGAAAATTGGATAACCTTCTCTAGAAATATTAGAGTTTGATTCTTTATGAGAACTATCAAACTCAATTTATCCTCAAAATTACTCAGCAATCTCCTTCCTCCTCATACTTTTTTTTAAAAATAACTTGCCTAGGTCTTTTTCATGTTAGCCTCATCGCTAACCCTAGAGAATATTCTTGGCCTAAGTTTGTGCTAGATTGTTCCCTCACATCCCACATATTTGGGAATAGGGTTCGACTTTTCCTCATGGACAATATTTAATATGGTGGGTTTTATCCCTTTTCACTCACCCATGGAATAATGATTTACCCTTTCTAACTAGATTCTCTAATTAATTTATTTCTAGTTAAATAAAATAAATTAAAAATAATATTTACAAAAAATATTCATCATCATCAGTGATTTTGATGATAGACTTTTCACATAAGTTTTTTTCGGAAAAATTTCACAACATAAACAATGAAAATTAAAATATATTAATGTTTATAAATGGAGGGACATTACATCCTCCCCCATTAGAACTAAACATTATCCTCAGTGTTCTAATATGAGAATATTGGCTCTGGAAAAGGAATGGATAAGTGTTTCTAATGGATTCTTCCATTTCCCAAGTGGGATCCTCGAGACTAAAGTGCCTCCACTACACTTTAACCTGAGTGATGGCTCAGTTATGCATCATAGTTTCCTTCTTTCTTAGAATATAGAGAGGTTCCACCTAAAAATTTCCTTTATGTTCCACCTGAATCATATTCCAATTTACAATATGAGTTACATCATGTACATACTTCTTTAACAATGTAACATAAAATATATTGTGTACTTTAAAATTGGCTCGTAGTGTAAGATGATAGGCCACTAACCCCACTCTTGAAAGCACTTGAAATCTCCCGCAATACCATGGTGACAACTTGGTACTCTTTCCAAATTTTAGTGAACTATTTATGGGTTTGACATTAACATAAACATGATCTCCTATATTGAGATTTTCATGTGTTCCTTTCAGGTCTGCAAAACTCTTTTTCCTATCTTGTGCACTTTTTATATTTTGTTCTTCTTTTTGAACAATCTCTTCCATTTATTTTAGCATGTATTGACCCAAATTAATTATGTGAATCAGCATGTCCCAACTAACACGTGTTTGACACTTCCTTCGATACGTCATCTAAGTGCATCTTCTATCATATTTTATTTTCCTTTAATGTGTTTTATCTCGAAATCATACTCACCTAGGAAATCTAAGCATCTTTCATGTCTTGCATTCAAGTTAAGTTCATCGAAAAAGTACTTAGGGATGATATTATCAGTTTTGAACAACAATCTCATATGCAACAAATAATTTCTCCACATTTTTAAAGAATGTACAATAGAAGTTAATTCTAGGTCATGCGTTGAATAGTTATTTTCATGAGGTTTCCATTTTTGTAATTCATAAGAAATCACCTAGTCATATTGTAATAACACTCCTCCTAACACTTCCTTTAATAAATCAATACAAGCCAACAAGTATTCATGTAGGTTTTTTTTATCTTCAAGACATGTATCATTGTTAATAGTTGTTTCAATTTTTCAAAACTTTCTTGACATATTTCTATCAACTTAAATTTGATACCTTTCTTTTGAAATGAAGTTACTAGATATGCAAGTTTAGAAAACCCTTCTATGACTCTATGGTACTACCCTATGATTCCCATGAAATATTGAACATCCAACACATCCTTTGGCACTATCCAATCCAAGATGTAATTAACATTTTCTAGATCAACTAAGATCCCTTCACCCAAAATTACATGTCCCAAATATTGTACTTTATCCTGATAAAATTCACATTTACTGAACTTTGCATATTGTTGATGCTCCCTAAGTGTCTGCAAAACCATCCTAAAGTGTTCTTCATGTTCTTATTTGGTTTTCAAATAGATCAATGTATCATCTATGAACATGATTACAAATGTTTCTAGATGTTTTCTAAACAAACTTATCATTAAACAAATAAATGTAGCAGGTGTGTTTAAGAAACCAAAAGGTACCACTACAAATTCATACCTTTGATATATAGTTTTGAAAGGAGTTATATGAATGTATTCCTCTTTAATCCTAACCTGATGGTATCCTCACTGTGGAACTATCTTAGAGAAAATCTTGGCTCCTAGAACTTGACAAAAAAAATCATTGATTCGGGGTAAAGTATTGTGACACCCCCAAAAATAAAGTATTTTTGAAATTCAAAATTTGTTAGAAAATTTTTCTGTTTTTAGTAAATTTGAATTTGGAAAAGTTTTTCCATTTATGGCAATTCTGAATTTCGAATTTGATAAATTGTAATTAATTATTATGACTCTTACATAGAGACCTAATTTGACCCAACTAACTATTTGACTATGACACTTGTATGTAAATAGAATATTGTTTTAATTATTGCAGGAGGACAAATGGAACAGGCATGTTAAATTTAGCTGATCGTGACTCCATGAGTGGGTAACATGTTGGAACTACCTCTGGGATGATTGTTACAAGTGGAAAATCAGGGATTTGGCCATTTGTAGCCCCACAATTAGGGATTTAGAAAGCTGCGAAAATTCCCAAGGGAGGGAAGAAAGACCTAGGAAAAAATATTGTTTTGATAAATATTATATGTGAGGAGGTATGACGCTGCCTAGTATGCTAGGGAAAATGAACTATTGTATAATTGTTGTTATGAACACTGAATATGGACTGTGAGGCAAGGATAGGACTACAAATAGAGTAAAACATTGTTGAAGAGGAGATTTCAAGTTCACCCTCATGGATTCATGGTCAAGCAAGGGGGTGAACCGGGCAAGTGATTTGGCTTCCCTATTCTACGGTTGGGAGGAACGTGGTTGTTCTCTTTGTCTTTCAATGTATTACTTCAGATATTTTATTTATTTCCCTTCTCTAGCTGAATGTTATATGATTAAATACTTGATAGAATGCATCTATTAATTCTGAATAGAAATAATACTATGGACAAAAGATTGAATGCATCTTATTGAACTTAGGAATTGATAGAATGTCTCTATACTAGTTCTGAATGGATTATCTTTGTTGCATCTTATTGTTGTTATGAATACTAATTCCCATAAGTATACTAGACGAAAGTATATGCTTGGTCAAGCTCCTAGAAAAATAGTTCTATGGGTTGGATTACTGTTGTAATAAGATAAAACACTATAGGTGAAAACCCACAAATAAATTGTATTGCAGATTGGAGTTACCTATGTACACAATGCAGATGGAAAATAAATAGTGTAGATATATATATATATATATATATATATATATATATATATATATATGAACGTATAGTTACATTCTGGTGTATAAAGGTACGCAGAGAAGTATAGTAATTAATTAAGATTTCTTCCATGCAAAAGATGAACAATCATAATTATTAGGAGATAACTATAATCGCAAGTGCCTAAGATATATTTAGGTACAGAGGTAGCCTTGCAAATTTCAATAATTATTATAGAAAACTTATAGCATATACATATTTTTATATCAACAAGTGTTTAATGAAAAAGTTATAAGACGATTTGGTCTATGGGACCACATATTGAAATGCTAGAATTAATATTTGGAGTGAATCGGTTAACACAAGTGAATTTCTAGAACCAACTATGAGAGGCGTGAAGGCCCAAGGAATTGAAAAGACATTCTGGAAACTTTAAATGATTTACACATATTTTTGATAAATTCATAAGTTGTGGACAAAATCATAAGCACCTATTAATGAGAAAAGGAAAACATGTTAACACAATTACAATATGGGTGCAAATCAAAATTTAATTATCGTCATGCTATTTGGAGTTAACTACAAATAGATATACGCATAGTTGGCAATAGCCGAGAATATTTATTCAATTCAAAACTCTAATTTTGAAGAGGCCAACATGGCATTAAGATGTATTAAACCAATGAAACAACCAATATATTATTACAAGTACCTGGGAAGAAAACCCTATAATTAGTTTTAAAGGAACACATTACATATCTTGTCCAGATTTGAAGACAAACGAGTATCCCATACTGTGTTTTATTCCAACACTGGGAAATACTACCACAAGATCGGTTTACCCTTAAATCAAATGATACAGAAGTCGAAATAGAACTACATTGTTAACAAAAGACTCGAAAGGGACCATGCCCTTCTTTTCTAGAACTAGGAAGAGGAGACAGAGAGAGTTATGGGTACGGAACCCAAATACCTTTTATGCCGAGGATAGGCATGGATATCCGAAAACTTACACAGACGAGGACTCTGCAAATATGTACCATTGAAATATTAGTAGTTATACGAAAGAAGTGTGAATGAAAATATCAATAGAATGGAAATACTATTTGACAAAACCTTTACTTATCTTGGAGTTGTCGTGTGTGTGCTCTATTTCCTAGTAGTGGCACGTCAACAAACTAGAAGGGGAGGAACGAGCTCGATCAATTTGATGGGTACCCTCGCATCAAACAGGGCCCCATCGTTAGTTACAACATCTAGTTCAAGAAAAGGGTTATACAAGAAAATATGATTGTTATATACATCAAAAAACTGTCTAAAAAAAAAATTGTTTATATAAGTATCCCTGAATAGTTCCAGATTCAAGCAAGTAATATTTCTGTTATACTGCTTGAGTCTAAAAGTTTGCAAGGGCCCTTATAGTGTTCAACTGTCATTATCATTCAACTTAAAGTTTTCTGATCAACGATAAGTGTTTACTCCTCATTCAATGTTTATTTCAATTCTTGTAATTATAATTACTTTCCTATCTGTTTGTACCTATGACCATTACCATAGTCTTAACAACACAAATGAATTTGGGGCTTGATGGCCTAGGCCTCATGCGTTAGTCCATGCACATAATCACACGATGAAAACAACCAAAGGAACTTAGGTAAAAGTAGAGTATTAGTCTATACTCCTCTGCGAAAAGTTTAAATATAAACATACTCCTATAGTTTTCTTTTTAAAATATCCAGATATAGGATAGTGGTTAGGTAAGGCCTTCTAGTTAAACTCAGAGTATGAATATTTCATAATCCTTCGATCATAATCAAATTCACCTGCACCGTTGGGTTACAAGTACTGGGTCTTGCGCTTATTCCATATGCCCACTGGCTATGACCACGAGCCTAATCAAAATGTCTTTCACATTTCAGCATCATGACTCCAACATTATAAAATTCATGATCACAAAATCTCCGAAGTGATTGGACAGTTCACATAACCCACTGAGATGGACGGTTGACAACATTTTTGGAGTTTTTCCTTTCAGATTTTCGAGACTCACAATAGTCCCTTTCGGAATTTCGGAGTCCTTGACATGATCCGACATTTCTCATTTCGTGTCTTCATTATTCTTTCTGTGAGTGCCCTTGACACCTCCAACTCCCGGTATCCGAAACATCGGAATGGATATTAAGTGATCGTTTCGGTACCATTGATTAAGGGTAACTCATTTTGTGATGGTAAATTCTATTGTTGGAAGTAAAACACCGTATGGTATGTTCATTTGTTTCAATTCCAAACGAGATTTGTAATACTATCTTTAAAAGAATTTACAGGGTTTCCCTTCCGCCTACTTTTAATGGCATACTAGTTATTTTACTGGTTTAATATACTAGCGCCATATTGGCTACTTCCTCGAAAGGATTGTGAAAAAGGAAAATACTCGGCTATTTTCAGCTATATGTGTATCTTGTTTATAGTTGACTCTAGATCGAATGATGGTATACGAATTCAATTTTCACTTACTGTACTTTTGTTAAAGACTTTCATTTTGAACTTTTAGGTGATTGTGTTGTTATTTACATAGTTAGGAATTACTCAGGGGTATGTTTTAAGTTTTAGGATGTCCCTCTAAAATACTTGAATCATACTATAATCCACATACAGAGGGTGAGAGAAGAGCTTGAAATCATATTTTTTTTAATTGAACTTGTTACTCTGTGTTTTATTTTACTGAGTTTGTAAACTCTGTTCATGTTTTCATTTTTCGGCATTCAGAGTTTATTGGTTCAAGTTCCATGGGGTTCTCTTATTCTTTCAAACCTCGAAACCTGAACTGGCCCCACATCCTAATCGAATTCGTGGTTCGGCGACTAACATTGTATGTTGTTCATGCATCAAGCATTACCAAACACCAAAACCCGATATTGGCTGGGCCCCACACTTTTTCGTGATTTCGCAATTCGGTGTTTGATGTTGTGTTGTGTTTTGCATCAGGAGTTTGTAAACCGTGAAACCCCCAAGTACTGGGCCCATATTCCATTCACATTTTCGCGATTTTGGAGTTGTTGTGTGTTGGTGTTTGGTATTTGTAATCGCCAAACCCCGAATCCCGAAAACCCAAAGTGTTGGGCCCACAACCTTTTCGCATTTCGAGTTTCGGCAAAAAAAGTGGTCTTTTATTTTTGTATTCGGCGTTTGTAATCGCCGAAACCCGTTTGACCTCTGTTTTTCACAATTTAACTATGCATATATATATATATATATATATATATATATATATATATATACACTATGAAGTTTTCCATTTGCATTCAATATGTAGGTAAACTCAAATATGCATCACAATTTACTTGTGGGGTTTTCAACTACGACGCTTTATCTTACTACAGTAGTAATCCAAACCATTGTAAAAATCCTCTATAAGAATTGACTAGTTGTATCCTTCCAGTTAGTATACTTTCAGGAACTAGTATTCATAAAAGTAATGAGATGCAACAAAGATAATCCAATCCGAACTAGTAGAGAGACATTCGTAACAGGGTACAATAGGACAACATTTTTCTGTATAAAATAATTTCTATTATATTCACTGAGAGTCTCTTTTAATCAATGTATTAGATACCAACATTACTAGATTTGTGCATCATAAATATAAATTTCACTTCCATAAAAGTTTGTTAATTATATACCGATGTTCCGTGGGATCTATGTTTGGTTTCCTGGGATTTTTACTATAGAAAGTATTTTCCCCAATGACGTTAATCTCCCCCTTTTCTTATTTACTTATATAAATATAATTATAGGTTCTTCCGAGTAGCATTTTACTTACAGGAGGCACAATTCTAGAGCTGGGATGTCTATTTTGAACTTCATAACAACAGACATATTATATCCATGAAAGTATTTTATCTTCCGTAATCAAATATATATTTCAGCAGTCAGATGTGAACATTCTAGCAGACGTATTATAAATATGTATATATAGATTTCCTCCACATAAATTCCTCACAACAAACATATATGATCATTCAAATAGTTTACATTACTGCAATTAGATATAATCACCCAACAAATACATTACATCAATCAGACATAGCCATTCAAAAATAGAGAGGTGTAGATCGACATATCTAAATCTAATCCGCGGGGAGATAAAGGGAACAACCACATTCCTCCCAACCATAGAATAGGGCAGCCAAAATCACTTGCCCGATTCACCCTCTAGCCTAATCATCAATCCATGAGGGAGAACTTGAAAAAACTCCTCCTCTGTAATGTCCTTCAACTTCAACCGATTCCTCTTGCCTCACACTTACTCAGTAGTGTTCAAAACAACAATAAAATAAATTGTCTCTTTTCCCAGCATACTTGGCAGTGCCCTGCCTCCTCTCATATGTTATTTATCATTTGCCCAGGTCTTTTCCCTCCCTTGGGAATTTTTGTAGCTTTCTAAATCCCTGATTTTCAAGGTCTGCCAATGGCCAAATCATTGATTTTCCACTTGTAATAATCATCCCAGAGGTAGTTCCAACATGTTCCCACTCATGGAGTCATGGTTAGCTAAATTTAACATGGTTGTTCCATTTGTCCTCCTACAATCAACATAAAATATTTTTTTTCCATACATCTGTCATAGTCAAATAGTTAGTTGGGTCAAATCAGGTCTCTTCCCAATAGTCAAAATAATTAATTACAATTACCAAATTCAAAATTCGAAATTTCCATAAATGGCAAAAAAATTCCAAATTCAAATTTACTAAAAACGAAAATAAATTTCCAGTGATTTTAAATTTCAAAAATATTTTATTTTTGGGGATGTCACATCCTTTCCCCCTTCAGTAAAGAACTATCCTCAATGTTCGTTCCTTTCCTGGATCAAGATTGGATGATATTTCCACAAATCTCCCTCCAATTCCCAAGTGGCCTCCTCGGGACTAAAGTGCTTCCATTGCACCTTTACCTGAGTGATGGCTCCGTTCTGAAGTGTTATTTCTCTTTGGTCCAGAATGCCGAGGGGTTTCACCTGGAACTCGCCTTCGGGTTCCACTTGCACCAAGTTCCAATCAATCCTATGAGTAGGGTCATGAATATACTTTTTCAGCAACAAAACATGAAATACATTATGAATTCTTAGATTAGTTGGAAGTGCAAGTTGATATGCTACGGGTCCAATTCGAGCTACTATCTCGAAGGGCCCACAAAACCTGGGTGCCAGTTTAGCACAATTCCATAACTTCAACGAGCTCTTTCGGGCATTGACCTTTAAATAAACATGGTATCCTACTTGAAATTCTAAGTGTCTTCTTTTTTGATTTGCATAACTCTTCTCTCTATCTTGTGCTTCTTTCAAGTTATGTTTTACCTTTCTTACCATGTTTTCCATTTCTTGGAGAATCTCTAGTCCAACCATGAGTCTGTCAGTTGGGTTATCCCAGATAATTGAATTCATACACTTTCTGCCATACATTATTTCGAAGGGGCTCAACTTAGCCAAAGTTTCGTACCCATTGTTATATGCAAATTCTACCAAGTGCAGGTAGTCTTCCCACTTGCTTGGTTTTTTTCTTACATACATATGAAGCATATCCTCTATGATTTGGTTTGTCCTTTCAGTCTGTCCATCCATTTGTGGATGATAGATTGTACTAAAATTCAAGTTAGTGTTTAGCCCTGCAAACAATTCCTTCCAAAAAACGGATGTAAATTTTACATCTCTATCTGAAATCACCATTTTAGGAATACCATGCAGTCTAAAAATTTCTTTCATGAATATTTTAGCAATGTTTATATCTTTAAAAGTAGACTTTACAGGAATAAAGTGTGCAGACTTACTGCGTTTATCGATTACAACCATGATAGAATCATTATGTTTCTGAGTTTTAGGAAAACCTATTATAAAGTCCAGTGATATAGTCTCCCATTTCCATTCTGGTACTAGTAATGACTGTAATAGGCCATCTGCATGCTTGTGCTCGGCCTTACCTTTTGACAATATTGGCACCTAGCCAAGTATTCTGTTGTTTCTCCCTTCATACTAGGGAAGAGAAATAGTTTTCTAAGTGATGTTATTGTTTTCTGGTAACTTGGATGGCCAGAATACGGTTTCTTATGCACTTCATCAAAAATTGTTGATTTCAGTTCTGCTAAATCTAGTATGTAAAGTCTATTTTTAAGTCATAATAGTCCTTTCTTGTCAATTCTTAGATCTTGTTTGTTAGAGTTGACGGTACTATTTTGTAATTTTGTCATTATCTTAGTATAATTTATGTCGTCAATACCTGTCGTTCTTATTCATTGTTCCATATCACTTTCTGCCCTGATGATGTTTATCTCAAATACCCCATGGACTCTTATGCTTAAAGAGTCTGCTACTTTAGTTTCCTTACCCTTGATATGTCTGACCTCCAAGTTGAATTCTCTCAAAAAGGTTAGCCATCTTGCTTGTCATGCATTAAGATCTGGTTGGTTAAACAAATATTTCACCTTGCTATTATTCGTCAATAGAAGGAATTTTTTGCCCATTGTATAGTGTCACCACATTTTTAAGGCATGTATTACCGCTGCCAATTCTAAGTCACGAGTGAAATAATTTTTCTCATGTTCTTTTAATTTTTGGGACTCATAAAAAATCACGTGCCCTTCCTGAGTTAGGACACCACCTAATCCTTCTTTACTTGCATCAACACATATGGTGAAGTCTTTATCTAGGTCTGCTACCTTTAAGATGGGTGCAGTTGTCAATAATCTCTTCAGTTTGTTAAAATTGTCTTGACACTTCTCTGACCAACTAAACTTGGTTCCCTTCTTTTGTAATGACGTGATAGGGTAGGCTATCTTGGAAAACCATTCTATAAACCTCCTATAATATCTGGTGATTCCCATGAATGACCATATATCCTCTACATCCTTAGGTACCGACCATTCCATTATGGCTTTTGTCTTTTCCGGCTCTATGATGACGACTTCTGCTAAAATTACATGTTCTAGATATTGTATTTCTTTCCGATAAAAGTCACACTTGTCAAATTTGTCGTACAGTTTGTGTTTCCTCAATGTTTGCAAAACTATCCTTAAGTGTTCATTATGTTCTTCTTCCATTTTTTAATAGACCAAAATGTCTTCGATAAATACTATCACGAACTTGTCCAAGTATTGACTAAAAATATTGTTCATCAGGCACATAAATGTTGTTGGTGCGTTAGTGAGTCCGAAAGGTATGACTACAAACTCGTAATGTCTGTATCTTGTCCAAAAATATGTTTTGCTTACGTCCTCATCCTTTATCCTAATTTGATGATAACTGGATCATAAATCCAACTTTGAAAAGATCTTGGCCCCACCTACTTGATCGAACAGATCATTTATCCTTGGTAAGGGGTATTTGTTCTTAATAGTCAATTTGTTTAGTTTTCTATAATCGATACATATTCTTAGAGTACCATCTTTCTTTTTCACAAAGAGCATTGGTGCTCCCCATGGTGAGACACTAGGTCTGATATACTCTTTGTCCAACAATTCCTGTAACTGTATTTTTAATTCCGTCAGTTTTGGTAGACTCATTCGGTAAGGTGCTTTTGAGATAGGGGCTGAGCCAGGTAGTAGGTATATGGAGAAGTCTATTTCCATTCTAGGAGGTAATTCTGGTATCTCATCCACAAACATGTCTCTGAATTCACATAGGACAGCAAAGTCTTCTAACTTTGGCTTATCTCTTTTTTCTAATAGATTCGTCACTTGGATGGCATAAACTTGACATCCCTTTCTAATACATTTCTTGAGTTGCATCGCTGAAACTTGTCTGACTGATACATGTTTTGGTATGCCTTGGGCTATTCTAATAGTGCCAACATCATATCTATAGATAAGTATCATTGTATAGGGTGAAATCATGGAGGTGGATTACACTTTCGTGACAATCAGGTCTCCAAAATTTCTAAAAACATTTTTTCGGCCGAACTAATAATATTTTTCGGTCGAAAGATATTGTTTTTGGCCGAACTATTTTTCAGCTGAAAAAATAAATGTCAAATCGAATGGTGCAATAACTTCCCCCTCGATTTGCGTGTACAAATTTGGTCAGCCAGATATTTCTTTCCGGAAATCCTTTTTCGGTCGAACAATGGTTCGGCCAAACTATGTTTCGGCCGAAAAATAGTTCAGTCAAAAATTTATTCGGCCAAACAATCTTTCAGACAAAATATTGTTTATATATTAACCACACATCGATATTGAAACGTTTTAGAAAAAAATTTGTCGTTTGTTGTTGTTTGTTGTCGTTGTCGTGAGTTGTTGTGTGAGGAGGTCGTCGGGAGATCATGAGCGCAGGGGATGTGAGCGTATCTAAGTTCGTCGGGAGGTCATGAGTGCAAGGTTCATCGACAGGTCATGAGCGCAGGGGTCATCGTTGCATTTGCAATAGGTAAGTTTCTATACAATTTTTGTCATATAGGTTTTAAAATGTTTGTTTTAAATGTAAATTGTTGTATTTTTGGACAGTGAGGGGGCCATGGGTGCTCAGCCCTATGTCCAAGCCATGGGTATGCCCATGGCTTGGCCACAGGGATGAGCACCCACGACCCCCTCACAGTCCAAAAATACAACAATTTAGTCCTCATTGTGTTTGCAACATGTAAGTTTCTATACAATTTATGTCATATAGGTTTTAAAATATTTTTTTTAAATGTAAATTGTTGTATTTTTGGACTGTGAGGGGGCCGTGGGTGCTCAGCCCTGTGGCCAAGTCATGGGTATGCCCACGGCTTGGCCACAGGGCTGAGCACCTACAGCCCCCTCACGGTCCAAAAATAGGAACCACCTCATGTTTTTCACCATTCATAGTGATCATAATATTCTTAGTGTAACAAGTTTTTGGATAGAACGAACATTCTTGTTTCACTTGGTAACCTTTATATTGTTAGTGTAAGAAATATTCTTAGTGTAACCTTTATATTGTTGTATTTTTGGACTGAGAGGGGGCTGCGGGTGCTCAGCCCTGTGGCCAAGCCGTGGGTACGCCCACGGCTTGGCCACAAGGCTGAGCACCCGCGGCCCCCTCATAGTCCAAAAATAGGAACCACCTCATGTTTTTCACCATTCATAGTGATAGTAATATTCTTAGTGTAACAAGTTTTTCGATAGAAGGAACATTCTTGTTTCACTTGGTAACCTTTATATTGTTAGTGTAAGGAATACTCTTAGTGTAACCTTTATATTGTTGTATTTTTGGACTGTGAGGGGGCCACGGGTGCTCAGCCTTGTGGCCAAGCCATGGGTACGACCACGGCTTGGCCACAGGGATGAGCACCCGCGGCCCCCTCACAGTCCAAAAATAGGAACCACCTCTAGTTTTTCATCATTCATAGTGATCGTAATATTCTTAGTGTAACCTGTTTTTGGATAGAAGGAACATTCTTGTTTCACTTCTATATTATTATTGATTTTGACTTTCTTGCTTCCATTTTTATCATTTATGGGCACCACCAATTCTACAATGACCCAAAATTGTTTCTTTGCACTCAACTTGAATTCTTACATTCTCTATTCTCTTTCAAAGTTTAATTCAAAGGACTATATCAAAATATTTGGAAAAAGTGGGAAAGAAAATCTAGCTACTATTATCCTTCCCTCACCCTTTCTTAAAAACAACTCTAAGAGTTACCAAGTGGTCAATGGTTCAATTTTTAGATCAAGAACCAACTTGAGAAGGATCCCTAATTTTTTTTTCTTATGCCCATTTACTTATTTTTGACTCTATAATGATGCCAAATAACTTGAAAAAGATGCTTATTCATATCACCATCTAAATCTGATAATTAGTTATGTATAAAGATAAAGATGCTTATGCCAAATAATTAGTTATGTAAATTCTTACCTTATTTATATCACCATCTAAATGTGAACATGTATCACTTTGCTACCTTACCATTATATAGGATACTTATGACATATGAATTGATTGAATATATATCCTTGAGAAGTACATGAAAAAATGTGCCTCCCCATTTAACCAGTCCAATATTAAACTATGAGGATTAAGGGTCTTTTCCCTTAGCAAGATGCTTAATGTCTACCTTTATATTTTTTTATGAAATAAATGGGTCTTAATGTAGTGGTGAGATTGAGACTTAAATAAATGGGTCTTAATGTGTGTGACTCGGTCAAATCTAATTGAAGTATTTTTAATATAAATATAACAAGAAATTAAAAGCTAAAGGAGTTCATTTTTCCCCAAATGTTCTTTCTCTCTATGTCTCTCACTCTTGTGTTTTCTAAATATTATATGCAGAAGTTTCCTATAGATTGACCTACACCGATCACGATTCCTACTCCTTAGAAGTTCAAATCTATGTATCTCCTAAAGATTGATCTACACCTATCATGAGGCCTACTCCACATTGGATCACTACTCCTACCAAAACCAACTTATTGGAGGCATGCTCCTCCACTTCCAAAAGTTTTACTTAATCTATGCAATCACATTCTAAAAATAAAAACAAACTTTATTGAAGTCTCTAATCAAATTTGTGGCATACCAAAACAACTTGATTCTCAATGGGTCCACTATGTGGCACCTAGCAAAGATAAATTTACCTTTTAGTAAATCTCAAAGTCTTCTTCATTACAACTTCTCTAGAGTACTACTGACAAGTTGGAGAAAGTGTTGCAATCCCTAACCCAACTAAAGGGGCCCTCATCAATCACT
>ML777316.1:123737-156494 GCA_009831015.1 Picea engelmannii
TTTTTTTGTAAAATAAATCATCATCTTCTCTTTCACATAGAATTTCAGATATAAAAACACGAACTATGGAAGGAGGAGGTGAATCTGGCCATAAAGTTTTACCAAAATACAAAAAAGTGTCATAATACAACTCAAACTCCACATGATAACGACAACAACACGTGTCATGGACAGTGATGGGTCTAACAAACCATGGTTTTTGTTGCACAAATGTATTGATAGAAATTTTAACTTCTTTATGCTCTCTTTGAATTTATTAAACAACTCTATTTGTGTCATTGGAAATATATGTTTTGGATGTTCTTCATATTTATTTCGTGTTATTCTTCGACGCAACACATCCCTTGTATGTGGTGAAACATGAGATTCTTCCAACCAACAATTATGGGCCAATTCTTTAACATTTTCTGCAAGTCTATCTTTGTAGGGTTGTCTATAAATCACTATCCAACAAGCCAATTCATCATTTACATCTATTTGGAAACAAAATTTTCCATGTTTGTGTAATGTTTTTATTGACGTTCCCAAAGTTTTTTCCATGTGTAGTGTCAAACGATCTTTTATATTGCTCCCTGAAACAATTGTTGTTCGTAACATTTTACGTGCAACACAGACATCTTCTTTTCGAGATTTTCCAAAAGATTTTAATACACTAGTTATATTGTTAAAAACATTCTGTTGCACCTTTGTATCCTTTGTCGAATTTTGAATACCCAATAATGATGTAGCTTCTTTTAACTTTCTTGACTTCAATAGAGAAAGTAAAAGTTGAGCCTGTGTTGTTACTGATTCATCTTTGAAATAAGTATTATACATATTCTTAGTTCGATATCTTATATAATGCTTAGATTTTTTCTTTCCAAATTTGTCGGTATCAACATTTTCTAATATTTCATCATCAATGTTGATAGATTCTCCTGCATATTTCAATTTAAAGTTTATATTAAAAAACATAACCCAAACACAAATTCACTAAGTTATATATACTTGAGTGTTCATCTTATATTAATCTAAATTTATGTACACATACCTATTGGTGATTGGTCTTCTGATTCAATTTCGGTTTCAACGTCTTTTTCGACATTATGAGACAAATCTATTTATGTTTTTTGAAAAATATCAAATTGTAATTACAATCAATTATATTATGTACAATATTTTTAATTTGAATTCTATAGTTTGAATTTTGTATTTTCTGAATACAGTCCCAATGTGTGTCGTGTGCTTGATCATCATATCTGCATGCATACCTAGTTGAACTTCTTCTTGTCGAAAATCTCTATTGACATTATCATCATTTATTTCTTCAATATTTGCACTTTCTTGTTTCTTTCTCCAACAAAGCTCTTTCCTTTGCTCAATTAGGCAAGTATCATCTCGAGTGCGATCATATTTTCTCTTGCGCAAACTTTTGTTTCCCATGATTTTTATAGTTATCTGTAAAAGATATGTTCAACAAAGACTTCATCTTGAAAAAATGCTCAACATTTATTTTTGAACATATAAATTGTTATTCCAATAAAAACTTGAACAAACATCATTTATCTTATTCAACAAAAACTAAAAAGATGATTCAAAACTTTGTTTAAGTGTTTTAAAAAACCACCATGTATCGATATCGATCCTCCGATTAAGACTATGGAACAGAGGGAATAAATAAATAAAAAAAAGAATACAACTGCAATCAGTAATAGAAATGCTTTGAAATCCTTATTCTTGAGCTTATATCTTTTTGTTCATTTGATGGATTGTGTTAAATTTTTTCAGTCGAAATCCTATTTATACAATTTGGCGTGAAAAAAAACCATACGACGTGTCATTTCATATTTTCCGATGGACAGAATTCGTTCGACAGTCTTTCGGCCGAAAGACCTGGAAACTGTTCAGTTTTGATGTATTCCGTTAGATTTTATACTTTCGGCTGAAACATTATTATTTCAGCCAAAATATTATTTTGGCTAAAAAAAGGAAATTGCAACTGAAAACCAAAACCAGAGAAATGCCCCAAGCATAACTAAACTTCAGAGGTTGCGGACTCTTGCAAACATTGAGAATTGGGTTTCGAAAATGACGCCAGCATTTCCAAAATTGAATCTACTTTCAATTCGTATAATTTTTTTTCATTTTCTTTATTTTTATCTTATTTTATTTAATTTAAAAAAAAAATCACTACATAATATTTTCAGCAGACATTATGATTCGATGAAATGAAATATCGGTATCTCAAAAAATATACAGTGAAAAAAATTGAAAAAAATATATTCATAATCCTTAAACTATTCTTTTCAAAAGGGTATATTTAAATTTTAGTTTTAACTAAAAATTAAGATAGACAAAAGGTGTAGAAAAACATGTTTTTAAACTTTGCAACGTTTTCATCTTGGTCAACTTCAAAAAATTCTAGAAATTATAATATTCATCAGTTAAATTCAAAATAATAGTCATAATAAAATAGAGTCTGTATAGATTGCTGCAGTATATTTTGTTTCTTAAAAAAATAAGTTTAATAATATATACATTGTTGTAGAAATAAGTAACTCATTATCATTCATTTCATGTTTAATAAACATACTGTTAAACAATTGACAAATTGACATATCAAATCGTGATAAAAAAAATTGAAAAATAGTCATTGGAATGCTAGCACAATTCTTCACAATTTTTTTTTTTACTGTAAAGTGAAATTCTAAATAAAAAAAAATAGTTTTGGATGTCGGAAGTTGAATAACTTGTGAAAATACAGTTTTTTTTCTGATAAAACAAGCAAAAGTGTAACCCATCTTCATGATTTCACCCTATAACAGTCTAGTATTGCTTTG
The DNA here is from genome assembly GCA_009831015.1 of Picea engelmannii. NCBI lineage: Eukaryota > Viridiplantae > Streptophyta > Pinopsida > Pinales > Pinaceae > Picea > Picea engelmannii. Next base: position 126,557 of record ML777316.1, read on the forward strand.
TGTTGTACCAACCAATCCATCCCGAAAATCATATCATAAGATCCTAGTGGTAGGATGTTCATATTGGTCCTTATCTTTTGACCATCTAAGATAAACTAAAAATAAAAAAATAAAGTCAACTACTTTCCTTTCAGTACCTGTTGCTAGTTGTACAAGCCATGATTTTGTGTGCTTCATTTTCTTAAGTTTATTCGACTCTACTACATCAGGACTAATATAACTTAACGTAGATCCAGGGTCAATTAAAACAAAAATTCGAGTGTCATTGATTTTACCTTCGATTTCTACCACCGAGGACTGGTGGTCATCTTGTCGACCATCTATGGTTGCATTTATCCGATGAAGGCTTCTGCCCACGTCTACCACTATTAGGGCTTCCTTCAAATTGTGAACAGAAGTTCTGTTTACTGAAATTAAATGTGGATAGTTCCTCCTTAGATGAGGCTCTCTGCATTCCCAACACTTTAATGGCTCGTGGGAGTTGTCGTCAAACTTCTTCGTTCCCAAGTTTACCGGTTTGCCGCTACCTTGTGCATTCAGATGATTAGAGTGAGAATCCTTCCTTCAGAAACCTTTTTCCACATTCTAATAAGGAGATGGATGCTATCCCTTCTTCCATTGGTTCATTCGATCTTTCTTCTTATCCTTCCAGGCCTTGGAAAACTCTACCCATTGTTTATACTGGTCATAGCACATTCGTGCTTTCTTGAGTACCTCACTCAAGGTTTTGGGGTTGTCAAACTCAATTCTGTCCCTGTAGGACTGTGGTAAACAGCTTAAGAATCGTTGGATTTTTACCTTATCCTCCCCGATGTATGGTACACACCTTAGTAGTTCCAGAAATTTATTTATAAGGTCCTCCATCGTCATTTGTCTGAGTCGTAACTCATAAAATTATTTCATCTTCCTTTCATAATAGCTTTCAGAAAGGTATTGTTTCTTAAAATACTTCTTATAGTCAGACCATTCCAACTGTTTCTCCTTTAGGCCCTTGGCCAATTTCAGGTCCTGCCACCAAATGTTGGCCTTCCCCTTCAGATTGTAGATGGCCATTCTGACCTTCATGTTGCTGGAATAGTTGTAGATCTAGAAGTATTTTTTTATGTCCAACTACCATGCCTCAGCTTCTTCTTCTGTCCTAGATTCTCCATCAAAGGTAGCTGGTTTAATCCTTTTAAATTCTCCTTCAAGGTGGTCTACTTGTTTTCTTTTTCTATCTGGTATAGTTTTGTCTTCAGTTGAAGATGTCCCTTCAGACGAACTGTCTCCTTTTTCTATTTTCGGTACAAAATTCTTGGAGGCCCTTTTGGTGACTTCTTCATCATGGTTATCGTATTTTGGGATTTTCTTGGTTACTATACTACACAACAAGACTTCATTTATCTCTTGTTGTTCCTGTTGTACTTTCTTCAATTTTTCATTGTCGGCCTTGAAAACCTGCAGTTCAACACAATTCCTCATTGTTTCCAACGCCTCTATGGGTGAGCTTCCGTCACTATTCTGTCTTGGATCTCTAGGAGGTCCTTGCTGTAGATTTCCTTCCATCCTAATTTCTGCAACCTCCTGAGCTACCATAATTTACAAAAACAGAAAGGGATTTCTATTTGTAACCATAAGATTTATTAGTTTTACATAAATCAAAATAAATACTAAGCAGCTAATGTGGACCTATTCAGGCCTAGTGTTGTATCTTTTTCTTTGATACCATATGCAATATACCTCAAAAAACTGTCTAAAAAAAAAAATGTTTGTATAAGTATCCTTGAATAGTTTGAGATTAAAGAAAGTAAGCTTTATGTTATATGGCTTGAGTCTAAAAGTTTGCAAGCATCCTTATAGTCATCGACTATCATTATCATTCAACCTAAAGTTTTCTGATCGACGATAAGTGTTTACTCCTCATTCAATGTTTATTTCAATTCCTGTAATTATAATTACTTTCCTAATTGTTTGTACCTATGACCATTACCACAATCTTAACAACACAAACGACTTTGGGGGTTGATGGCCTAGGCATCATGCATTAGTCCATGCACATAATCAAACAATGAAAATGACCAAACGAACTTAGGTAAAAGTAGAGTATTAGTCTATACTCCTCTATGAAAAGTTTAAATATAAACAAACTCCTATAGTTTTTTTTTTTTAAATATTCGGATACAAAATAGTGGTTAGGTAAGGCCTTCCGGTTAAACTCAAAGTATGAATATTTCATAATCCTCCGATCATAATCAAATTCACCTACACCATTGGGTTACAAGTACTGGGTCTCGCGCTTATTCCATATGCCCACTGGCTATGTCCACGGGCCTAGTCAAAATGTCTTTCACATTTTGGCATTTTGGCATTTCGGCAATTCGCAATCCCCGAAATGGAGCCAGATCAACAGTCCACAAAACTTCATAATCTGATCCCTTCTTCTCTTAATTAAACGGCTGACGGGATTTCAGATTTTTTCCCCTTCAAGTGATCGTGAATCTAACATTATAAAATTCATGATCACAAAATCTCTGAAGTGATTGGACGGTTCACATAACCCACTGAGGTGGACGGTTGACGAGATTTTTGGAGTTTTTCCTTTTGGGTTTTCAAGACTCACAATAGTCCCTTTTGGCATTTCAGAGTCCTTGACATGCTCCTAACTTTCACATTTCATGACTTCATTATTCTTGTCGTGAGTTCCCTTGACACCTCCAACTCCTAGAATCTGAAACTCCAGAATGGAGATTAAGTTGTGGTTTCGGTACTGTTGATTAAGGGTAACCTATTTTGTGATGGTAAATTCTATCGTTGGAACTAAAACACCGTATGGGATGTTCATTTGTTTCAATTCCAAACGAGATCTGTAATACTATATTTAAAATAATTTACAGGGTTTCCCTTCCACCTACTTGTAATGGCATACTAGTTATTTTACTGGTTTAATATACTAGCACCATATTGGCTACTTCCTCGAAAGGATTATGAAAAAGGAAAATACTCGTCTATTGTCGACTATATGTCTATCTTGTTTATAGTTGACTCCAAATCGAATGATGGTATATGAATTCAATTTTCACTTACTATACTTGTGTTAAAAACTTTTCGTTTGAACTTTTAGGTGATTTTGTTGTTATTTACACAGTTAGGAATTACTCAGGGGTATGTTTTAAGTTTTAGGATGTCCCTATAAAATATGTGAATCATGTTGTAATCCACATACAGAGGGTGAGACAAGAGCTTGAAAGATTTTTTTTTTTAATTGAACTTGTCACTCTGTGTTTTATTTTACTGAGTTTGTAGACTCTGTTCATGTTTTCATTTTTTGGCATTCGGAGTTTATTGGTTCAAGTTGCATGGAGTTCTCTTATTCTTGCAAATGATGAAACCCAAAGTGGACCCACAACCTAATCAAATTTGTGGTTCAGTGATTACCATTGTATTTTGTTCATGCATCAAGCATTACCAAATGCCAAAACCTGATATTGGCTGGGCCCCACACTTTTTCGTGATTTCGCGATTCGGCGTTTGACATTGTGAGGTGTTTTGTATCAGGAGTTTGTAAACCCCAAAATCCAAAACCTCGAAACCCCGAAGTACTGGGCCCATATTCCATTCGCATTTTCATGATTTAGGAGTTGTTGTGTGTTGGTGTTTGGCATTTGTAATTGCCAAACCCTGAATCCCGAAAACCCCAAAGTGTTTGGCCCACAACCTTTTCGCATTTCTGGATTCGGAAAATAGTTCGGTCTTTTGTTTTTGTATTCAATGTTTGTAATCATCGAAACCCTATTGACCTCTATTTTTCACACTTTAACTATACATATATATATATATATATACATCCACTATGTTGTTTTCCATTTGCATTCAATATGTAGGTAAACTCAAATCTGCATCACAATTTACTTGTGGGGTTTTCAACTATGATGCTTTATCTTACTACAGTAGTAATCCAAACCACAGTACAAATCCTCTTTAAGAATTGACTAGTCATATCCTTCTAGTTAGTATACTTTCGGGAACTAGTATTCATAACAGTAATGAGATGCAACAAATATAATCCATTCTAAACTAGTAGAGACACATTCATAACAGGGTACAATAGGACCACAATTTCCTGTATAAATTAATTTCTATTATATTCACTGAGAGTCTCTTTTAATCAATGTGTTAGATACCAATAGTACTAGATCTGTCCATCATAAATATAAATTTCACTTCCATAAAATTTTGGTAATTATATATTGATGTTCCATGGGATCTATGTTTGGTTTCCTGGGATTTTGACTATAGAAAGGATTTTCCCCAATGACGTTAATCTCCCCCTTTTCTTATTTACTTATATAAATATAATTATAGGTGCTTCCGACTAGCATTTTACTTACAGGAGGGACAATTCTAGAGTTGGGATGTCTATTTCGAACTTCGTGACAACAGAGAGATTATATCCATGAAAGTATTTTATCTTCTGTAATTAAGTATATATTTCAGCACTTAGATGTGAACATTTCTGTAGACGTATTATAAATATATATATACAGATCTCCTCCACATAAATTCCTCACAATGAACAAATGATCATTCAAATAGTTTACATTACTGCAATTAGATATAATCACCCAACATATACATTACATCAATCAGACATAGCCATTAAAAAACAAAAAGGTGTAGATCAACATATCTGAATCCAATTCATGGGGAGACAAAGGGAACAACCATGTTCTTCCCAACCATAGAATAGGGCATCCAAAATCACTTGCCCAATTCACCCTCTAGCCTGACCATGAATTCATGAGGGTGAACTTGGAAAAAATCCTCCTTCGTAACAACCTTCAACTTCAGCCGAATCCTCTTGCCTCACACTTACTCAGTAGTGTTCATAACGTAAATAAAATCAATAGTCTCTTTTCCTAGAATAATTGGCAGCATACTGCCTCCTCTCATATGGTATTTATCATTTGCCCAGGTCTTTTCCCTCCCTTGGGAATTTTCACAACTTTCTAAATCCCTGATTTTCAGGGGCTTCCAATGGTCAAATCACTAATTTTCCACTTGTAATAATTATCCCAGAGGTAGTTCCAACATGTTCGCCATGCATGGAGTCATGGTCAACTAAATTTAACATGGCCATTCCATCTGTCCTCCCGCAATCAACATAAAATATTTTGTTTCCATACAAGTGTCATAGTCAAATAGTTAGTTGGGTCAAATCAGGTCTCTTCCCAACAGTCAAAATAATTAATTACAATTACCAGATTCAAAATTTGAAATTTCCATAAATGGAAATTTTTTTCCAAATTCGGATTTACTAAAAACAGAAATAAATTTCTAGCAAATTTAAATTTCAAAAATATTTTATTTTTGGGGATGTCACAATGATTTTCGTAAACGTAACAGTAGTTCCAAGACTAACTCTAGAGACATTCAACAATGGATGAGTATACTTTAGTTACTGAGGTACAAACTAGACACAGAGAATAAACTAGACAAAATCTTCGTAAGGAGATAAAATTGAAGCACAGTTACTATGAAAATGCGAAATTTTAAATACAGGAATTGGTTTTAAAAATAACAAAAGGGGGATTAAATCAACAGGAAATGATTTAGACATAATGACAGACCGCGGTCAGTCAATACATAAACGTTTACCAGTTACATGATATAAGACTTCCGAAACCGATATGTACCACTTATTCAAGATCTAGAAAATAAATTTATGAAAGGATTATTTGGTTTTCTCTTTGGAGTTACGAGTTATTGGTGATGATGCGTACAAGCGAAAGAACTCTTAGAGGTAGATGAATAGAGCTGGGTTGGGGAAAATATTATTCAAATACCACTCAGAGAATAACCAACCACGACATGTATTTAGAGCCTACGAAATGAAAATTCATTTAACATGGACAATTCCAAAACCATTTCCTTGAGATTTGGCAATCAGGGAATAACTACTCACAGTCAGTATAATCACTACAGTGCATAGGTTAATCCGCGATGATTACAAGAGAAAGAGAACTCATACATTAATCCATGACTATAGATGGAGTGATAATGAGAAACTTACCAAGTGATTAGAGAGAGATGCCACCTCCATCACAGGAAGTCCTCACAATTGTTTTCCCTTCCCTAAGAAATGGAGTCACAGAACTAGGTTTCCGGAGAACCTCCCCACAACCAAAGAAAAATTTCTATAACTTAAAGTACCCTTTCCTCGTACAATGAAGGCTACTAGTTTGAAAGGCCATGTTATGAGGTAGACTTGGCACGTCCATATTGGACAACTGGTTCGGTGATGGCCTCAACTTTCTCATACACCCTGCCCCTTTAATGGTCTCACCAGGGTTTAATTTCTTGTCAGACCTATCCCTCCTTTGGCATTTAATGGGCTATGGATAAAGGAAGCACCTATGCGACTCATGGACGCCTTTAATCCTAACAACTATGAACTCAGTTAATACAATGTTCAGTTGATGTTACATATGGGATAGGTGGAGCTGAGCGAGATTTCTAGTATGGGAAAAGGGTTATAGAATATTTGTTACACTGAATTTGAATGGGAGGCCTTACCTAACCACCAACCTTATCTAAATGCTTTTTAGAAAAGGGGTCTGATAATATTTTATTAAAACATTTTTCATAGGTGTATAATACAACCATTTACATTTATCCTTATTACCTAAGCCCTTTTGATCGAGTTTGTGTGAGTCAAATTTACGCATAAGGCTTAGAGCCAGAAGTCCCAAAATCATTTGTAGTCTGAGCCTATTGTATGGGTATATGTGTATATAGATCTGAAATTAAATATAACTTCAGGACTATAAGTGAATGTGAAGAATGCACATCTTATAACTTTCATTTTAAACTTTAAGTAGGGTAGTAATGTCAGTCAATGACATGCAATACTCTAGAAAAATTTCAGAGTTGAACAAGAAATAGAAAGGCCTACCTCCTTTTAATTTTGAATCTATTTAAGAATGAATGTATAAACAATTTTTTTTTTTTCATTTGACAGTTTTGAGGTTTATTACAAGTATGTTGATTAACTGGGTTGGTTTTCAATGATGTGAACCCTTGAAGAAATTATGGTAGCAGAAAGGTTTGGGTAATGGATCCAAGTTTGTTTGATGGATAATGGTATGAGTTTTGGTATATTTGTAGGTAAGACTATTCTACATTGATATTACATGTCATGAAATTTCCAGTGGTATGTGAAACCTCAAATAAATCCTCACAGTTAGAGAGTTATGGCCATGTGAAGTTGGAGAACCCTCATGAGTCATATAGAAGCCCCAAAAGGTCAAAGTAGTCAAAGTGTTGGGAAAGAAGAATTTATTTTAATAATAAATTGAAGTGATGAGTGCACTATAATTCAAATAGGATGAAAAATAAATTATTTAAATAATAAATTTAATGGAGAAATTACTAATTATGGAAAGTGGTTAAGTTAAGTGGACAAGTCGTTATAAGTCGGTTAGCCCTAAAATAAGAAAAGTGGTTTAAACTATTTTAGAAGGTAAATAATAAAGTGAAGTGATGAGTGTACTATAGGTTGAAGTGGATACAAGATAAATTATTTAAATAATAAAGATAATGGAGAAATTACCAAGTGGACAAGTGGTTAGAAGTGGGCGAGCCCTAAAATAAGGAAAGTGGTTTAATATGGTTAGAAGGTAACCCTTTGAGGAAGCTACATAAAAGTATAAATAAGAGGCAAGGGTCTCTCATTTTAGTCACACTTGATCATATTGAATATATACAAGTGAATGAAGTAACCAAAGGATATATAAGGAGAATTGCAGAGGGAAGGAGAAGTAAAGAAGGTCTAAATTCAAGGGAGGATAAATTCTTTTGATGATGCTTTCTCATGTATGTTATTTACAGGTCATCTCACCATTTTCACAATAACTTTTTTCTAGAATGATTCAGACCTAGAAATCGGCAGACAGTTGCAGAAAAATATCCAAGTAGTTGTGAAAAAAATTTCACCTTGTGGGTCATTGTATTTTTGGAGTTACTCTCCATGGAAAATAGGGTTTGTGGCTAGTCCTAAAACTAGTCTAAAACATGTGTTTCGTGTAAAAACATCATAAATTATTCATAAAAAGTCCAAATTAATTAAGACGAAATATATTGGTTAGAGTACAGTCTTTAGTATTATTTGTATCATTTTCATATCCATACAACAAATATTCAGTGTGGGGCACACTCTACATGTTCGCTCTTGAGAATAAGACATAATTCAACAAGGTATGCCATTTTTGCTATAAATCCTTTTTTGAGAGGTTCGAAGTAGTGAAATATGGAGGAATTGCATAAAATACATTGAAGAACATTGTGTACCATTTTCATATCTTTATTCATTACAAGTACATAATTATGATTATTGCAAGTTAGGGTTGCTGACTAATCCAAAATTAGTCATGTGAGACTAAAGTAAATTTTGATGAAAATGCTAGTATATTGTTGTTAAAGTTAAGGTTTGCAGGTATGTGATCATATACACCAGGTATTTTATAGAGTTACAAATCATATTTGGATGATGAAATTGATGAGGGATTTTGGTTGAGGTACATTTTGGGTAGAAGGTTGAGACAAGTAGTTGATGAGTTGGCACATACATGAGTTGTATAGTTGATGTTGTTGGTACATCTCGACGAGTCATAGTTTATGTGTATTTGATGCATGATTGGTACATATTTTGTGCATGGTTGATGCACTCACTGATGGTATAGGTTGAGGTATAGGTTGGTGCATGGTTGATGCACTTGTTTATGGTACACATTTATTACAAGTTGATTGGTACAGGTTTACAATAGAATATCTCATAGTGATAGTGTGATAGTGGTTCCATCATTCTACTTATATTTCAGGGTGGTTTAACGTGGCAAGGATAGGTGGTTGTAGCCACCTTCTGGTTGTAGCTGAAGAATATTAGGGGTTGTAGCCTCCTTCTGGTTGTATATAGAGATTTGTGAGTTGGAGATTCCCCCAGGTCATAGGATGAGAAAATAGGGGCTTGGAGCCTCCTTTCAATTGAAATTATAAAATAAAGGAAGTTGGTGCTTCCAATGAATGTAATTCTTAAATAAATATGAGAAAAAACATTCTGTGGTTTTCTCCCACTGGGGTTTCCACGTAAAAACATTTGTCTATTATGTATGTGTATGTTTTATCATTTGTTCATTGTTTATTTACTCTAAAACTATTGGATGATAATGATTCATTGATATAACACTTGCATTTTGTGGTTAAAAATGATTAAATTGCTCTATTACTGATTCACCCCCCCCTCAGTAATCCAACAATTGGTATCAGCGAAAGGTTCTTTTAGAAATCAGTTTAAACACTGAAAAGTAGATCATGGAGAGAGAGAACATGTATAAAAATGGAATACCACAGTTTTAAGGATAGAAGTATGCATTCTTGAGAAGAAGAATGAAAACATATATACATGCATAGTGATTTGAAATTTGACAATTAGTTCTAGATGGATACAAAGAACCAACAGTTTTGTCGACAAATGAAAGAGTAATAAAACTCGGTCAAAATAATTCCAAAGCCACAAATGCAATTTTGAATGGTCTTTGTGAATCAATATACACCAAAGTTATACATTGTAAATCTACTAAAGAGATTTAGTAAAAACTTCAAAACATTTATGAAGGAGATTCAAAAGTCAAAGAAACAAAACTTCAAACTTACAGAAGTCAGTTTGAACAGCTAAAGATGAAGGAAGATGAGAATATTACAGCTTACTTCTTACGATTAGATGAAACAATAAATGAAATCATAGGATTGGGAGAAGAAATTAAAGAATCTGTAATTGTTCAAAAGGTATTAAGATCTCTTCCTGTGATATTTGATCCTAAGATATCAACACTAGAAGAAAGAGAATATATAGACTCTATCAGCATGGATGAACTACATGGAATATTCACAACATATGAAATGAGAACTGAGCAAAAGAATCCATATATAAAAAAGTAGCTTTCAAATCATCAAAAAGTTCAAAGAAAATGGGAAAGAAAAAGGAAAAAGAACATAGTAGCAACAATGACATCTCGAACGATGATGAAGAATTGGCCAACTTTTTTAGGATATTGAACATGGGAACCAACAATAGATATAAAGATAATATTCCATTGATTTGTTTTAATTGTGATGGTATTGGTCATTTTTCTAACAAATGTACTGAGGAGAAAAATAAGAGGAATGATGAAGATTACTAAAATGGAAAACAAGCATATAAAGGAAAAAGAACCATAAAGAAAGATTTCAAGAAAATATTCTACACTAAAGAGGACATCTCCTCATTAGATGAAGATGAAGTCAGTAACAGTGAGACGGAAAGAGTTATATTCATGGCAGTACAAGACTGTGATAAAGAAGACACCGAAGAAGAATATAGAGAGGTAGATTTTGACTACCGAGAAGAATTGTTGACTTCCACATAAGTTATAAGAAGAGAAAAGAATAAAAAAAAAGAAGCGACAAGCAGAACTAGACAAGAAAGAAGACACTCAGGAACTAGAACAAATAATCACAAATTTGAAGGTACAAATAGAAGAAGATAAAAGAATTGAAGAAGCACTGAAAGAACAACTAAAATAAAGAGACATGATCATTGGATATTTGGAAGAAGATAATGTTACATTAATAAAAGATATTCAAAAGAAAAATATGCAAAACAGCTCAAAAGTTTTGGATGACATTATCAGCAATCAAAAGCCTCATAATGACAAGTCCAGACTTAGATACAATTAGACAGAAAAGGTATGGAGATTCACAACAGTAGAACAAGAAACATATCCAAAAATTTATGAAGAAACAATCAAAGGGGATAGGAAGACCTACAAGGAAGATTACAGGGACAGTCCTCCACCAAGAAGATTCAGATTTCAAAATCAATGACTAAATAAAATAGACAGGCCTCATGAAGAAGAAATATTCATAAGAGTAACTCCTTTCAAAAGATATTCAACTCCCACGTATAAAACTATATTTTTTGGTTTATGTTATGCATGCAATAATTTTGGACATAAAGTTATGAATTACAGACCTAACAAAAGAAACATAAACAAGTTTAAAATTCATACAGAAAAAGGGTTATCCAATATAGCCTAGTGAAACACAGAAAATAAGTTACAACATGTTTAAATCATTGAGGACTGAAGTGAAATGATACAATTGTAAAAACTTTGGACACATAGCCAATTATTGAAGAATTAAATTCCCTCCTAGAGAACCACAACAAAATAACAACAGTCATAGACATAAACCTCATAAGAGAACATGGATAAGAAATCTGAATCAGTATAGAAATGAATAATCCACACTCGTTCTACAAGCTAAGTAGAAGAAACCTGGTTGGTATGTTGACAGTGGTTGTTCAAAGCACATGACATGTGATAAAGACATTTTTCTTACATTATGAAAGGAAAGAGATGGATGAGTCTCCGGAAATGATGATTTAGCTAAAATCATTGGAAAAGGCACAATCAGAATTGAAAACAAGAATACCAAGGCAAAAAATATTCTACTAGTACAAGATATGAAACACAATCTTCTAAGTATGAGTCAAATATGTGACCAAGGTCATAAAATTACTTTTGATTCACAAAAGTAAGAGATAAGAAAAGAAGGTTCAGGAAAATCTATTAAGTGAAATTGGAAATGAAAAGTGGTGTATAGCAAAGGAAGATGAAGGTTGGATATGGCATAGAATAATGGGTCAAATACACTTTGATAACCTTGTCAAAGTAAACAAAAAGGAAGAAGATAGAGAAATTCCCCAGATCACAAAACCAACCAACGCTTTATGCAAGAATTGTAAACAAGGAAAGAAAACAAAGACCAAGTTCAAATCAAAGGAATATTCAATGACAAAACCACTGGAAATTGTGCAGACTGATCTAGTTGGACCAACTACAACAAAGTGTTTAAAAGGTGAGAAATAGTTTATGTTATTATTTTCTTTCTCAAGAATAAGTTGGAATATTTTGAAAACTTCAGGGTCTACAAGGAAATGGTTGAAAATTAAATGGATTCAAAAATCAAATGTTTGAGATATGATAATGGAGGAGAGTTCACATCAAAGAAATTTATGGACTACTGCAGCATGAATGGAATAAAAATGAAACTCTCCCTTGCTAGGACACCTCAACAAAATGGAGTTGTTGAAAGAAAGAAAAAGAAAGTACAGTAAATGGATCGAAGAATTCTAATGGATTCCAAATTGACAGATATTTTTTGGACACATGAAGTGCATACAACAGTTCACATTCAAAAAAGACTAATGCTCATAAAAAACACTGAAAAAACTCCCTACGAGCTATGAAAAGGAAGACCAACAAATGTGAACCACTTTATAGTATTTGGAAGCAAATGCTACATCAAAAGAGAAGATGGAAGAATGATAAAGTTTGACTCTCGTGTGGACAAAGGAGTACTTGTTGATTACTCAAATACAAGGAAAGCATACAAGTGTTACAATATGAGGTTGAACAAATTTTTGTAAAGCATCAATGTAACAACTGATGAAACATGTGGATGAGAATTAAAGGAAGAAGAAAATGAATCAATGGAACAACTTTATGAAGAATAAGCAGAAGATGAATAAGAAGTATAGGGGGGAGATGAAGAATATCATATAGAAGTAGAATAACAAATTCATTAAGTGCCTGCAAAGATATCTCGCAAATGAGTACAAAATAATCATCCTTCAGATCAGATTATCGGAAGAAAGATGCATGAGTTGAGACTAAAAGAAGAATCAGTTCGCTAGAACAAATGCACCTAGAAATATCATCTACGATTGAACCAAACAGTTTTGAAGAGGACAACAAGGATGAATTTATAATAAGGCCATGGATGAAGAATTAGATCAAATAGAGAAGAATGAAACTTGGAAATTGGTTCAAAGACCAAAGAATAAGAATTTAATTGGAAAAAAGTGGGTATTTAGAAATAAATTGAATGAAGATGGACATATTACAAGGAACAAATCTAGATTGGTATGTAAAGGATACACACAGGTTGAAGGAATCGACTTTGAAGAGACATTTGCCCCAGTTGCCAGAATGGAAGCAATCCGATCTCATTTAGATTATGCATGCTCCAAGAATATTAAAGTGTGTCAGATGGACGTGAAATCATATTTTCTGAATGGGAAAATTGAAGAAAACGTCTACATCAAACAAATAGAAGGATTTCAGTTGTCAAAAAGTGCATATTATGTGTGTTAATTGAAAAAGGCATTGTATGGTATAAAATAGGTTCCTAGAGCATGCTACTCTAGACTAGATATATATCTATAGTAGGTAGGGTTCAGAAAAGGAAGTCGATACATCAACCTATACATCAAGGTAACTCAAGATAGTATTTTATTAATTGAAGTTTATGTTGATGATATTATTTTTGGAAGGAATGATGACAAGTTAAGCCATACATTTGAAAATGATATGTAGAATGAATTTGAAATGGAATTACTTGAAGAACTATCATTCTTTCTGGGTCTTCATATACATCAAAGAAACCAAGGAATTTTTATTTCTCAAACTAAGTATATCAAGAAAATGCTAAAGAGTTTCGAAATGGAAGATTACAAACTAGTTACCACTCCTATGAAAACCAGTTGCAAGTTGAGAAAACATGGTGATTCAAATTATATAGACCAGAGTAAATACAAGTCAATGATTGGTAGCGTTCTATATGTAACATCATCCAGACCATATGTAATGCAGGTAGTTTGACAAGTGACACGATTTCAAGCAGCACCAAAAGAATCACATGTATTAGAAGTAAAGAGGATTTTCATATATCTCAAGGGAACAAAAGAGTTTGGATTATGGTATCCAAAAGTAAATGATCTATCACTTATTTCCTACAAAGATATAGATTGGGAAGGTTGCAGTGATGACCGACGAAGCACCAGTGGATAAATGATTTACTTGGGTGAGTGTTTAATATCATGGCTAAGCAAGAAACAATCATCAATATTTTTATATGCAGTCAAAGAAGAGTATATTTTAGCAACAACATGTTGTTCACAGGTTCTATGGATGAAACAAACTCTAACATATATACAGGTTGAGTATGATGATACAATTCCAATATATTATGATAATGCAAGCGCCATCAGTATCTGAAAGAACTTGGTGATGCACTCTAAGATGAAGCACATTCCAATCAAGTATCACTTTATACGGGAACAAGTTGCATAGAAGAACATTAGAGTTGAATATGTGGTGTGACATCCCCAAAAATAAAATATTTTTGAAATTTAAAATTGCTGGAAATTTATTTCGTTTTTAGTAAATTCGAATTTGGAATTTTTTTTCCATTTATGGAAATTCTGAATTTTGAATTTGGTAATTGTAATTAATTATTTTGATTGTTGAGCAGAGACCTGATTTGACCCAACTAACTATTTGACTATGACACTTGTATGAAAACATAATATTTTATATTGATTACAGGAGGACAAATGGAACATCAATGTTAAATTTAGCTGACCATGACTCAATGAGTGGGGAACATGTTGGAACTACCTCTAGGCTGATTATTACAAGTGGAAAATAAGTGATTTGGCCATTGCAAGCCCCTCAAAATTAGGGATTTAGAAAGCTATGAAAATTCCAAAGGGAGGGAAAAGACCTAGGCAAATGATAAATAGCATATGAGAGGAGGCAAGATGCTGCCAAGTATGATAGGGAAGGAGACTCTTGATTTACTTGCTATTATGAACACTGCTTGAGTGTGAGGCAAGGGAAACTACTGGAGCCGTAGCACATTGTTGAAGAGAAGATTTTCCAAGTTCACCCTCATGGATTCATGGTGAGGCTAGGGGGTGAATCGAGCAAGTAATTTGGTTTCCCTATTCTATGGTTGGGAGGAATGTGGTTGTTCCCTTTGTCTTTTAGCGTATTATTTTAGATATGTTATTTCTGTCCCTTCTCTGGCTGAATGTTAGATGGTTACATACTTGATAGAATGCATCTGTTAATTCTAATTAGGAATAATATTAAAGATGAAAGATCGAATGTGTCCTGTTGAATCTTAGGAACTACTAGAATGTCTCCCCACTAGTTCAGAATGTATTATCTTTGTTGTATCTCTTTTTTGTTATGAATACTAGTCCCCGAAAGTATACTAGCTGAAAAGATTTGCCTAGTCAATTATTAAAGAAGATTTGTGTTGTGGTTTGATTACTACTGTAGTAAGGTAAAGCATTGTTGTTGAAAATCCCACAAGTAAAATGCAATGTAGATTTGAGTTTACCTATATATTGAATGTAAATAGAAAACTGCATAGTGTATAGATATAAATATATATATGTACATATACATATTTTCAGATATATAAAAACACGCATAGCAGTAGAGTAATCAACTAAGATTTCTTCCATGTACAAGCCTAACAGTCATGATTTTTGGGAGATAACCCTAATTGCAAGTGTCTAAGATTTATATGTATATTTAAAGACGGAAGTGATCTTGAAAATACCAAAAACCACTTACAACATTTACACATCTTTATATCAAACCAATGTTTAATGAAAAGTTATAAGTTGAAATCTTGGGAAATTCTTTGGAGTGAATCAGATTAACACAGTTTAATTACTAGAACTAATGATGA
The DNA here is from genome assembly GCA_009831015.1 of Picea engelmannii. Taxonomy (NCBI): domain Eukaryota; kingdom Viridiplantae; phylum Streptophyta; class Pinopsida; order Pinales; family Pinaceae; genus Picea; species Picea engelmannii. Next base: position 142,178 of record ML777316.1, read on the forward strand.
GAGGCGCGAAGGCCCAAGGAAGAGGGGAAATCCCAAAACTTAGCATATACCCCTGAGTAAATTCATAACTATGTAAATAAAACATAATCACCTAGAATTTTCAAAGGAAAGCCTTTAACACAAAGTACAGTAAGTGCAAATTGAATTCATTTACCATCTTGTGATACAGAGTCAACTATAAAAAATACATACATATAGCTGGTAATAGCCGAGTATCTTTTTCTTTTTCAAAAATCCTTTCAAGGAAGTAGCCAATATGGCGCTAGTATATTAAACCAATAAAATAACCAGTATGCCAACACAAGTAGGCGGAAGGGAAACCCTGTAATTCTTTTAAGAATAATATTACATATCTCGTTCAGAATTGAAACAAATGAACATCCCATACGGTGTTTTATTTTCCAACGATAGAAATTTCCATCACAATATGGGTTACCCTTACTCAACGATACCGAAACCGGAACAGAACTACAAATTAAATAAAAGGACTAGAAAGGGATCGTGACCTTCCTTTAGAAATAAAGGAATGAGACAGTGAGGGATACGGGCCTGGAACCCGAGTACCTTTATCTCCAAGGATGGACTTGGATATCCAAAGCTTCTTACCGACGACGACTCTGTAAAATTCGTATAACTAAAATATTAGTAACTAAACATGCCATTGAAATATTAGAATTATACGAAAAGAGGTTGAATGAAATTATCTACAGAATGGAAATACATCATTGACAGAACTTGTACTTATCTTTGATTTTTCCATGGGCATGATCCATCTCCCAACCGTGGTCATCTGCCAACCGAAAAGGGGAGGAGGGAGCTTGATTAAGCTGATGGGTACCCTCACATCAAAATAAGGTCCCATCATTAGTTACAACATACAGTTCAAAAAGATATTTATACAAGAAAATTACGGCTTTTGTAAATATAACAGTAGTCCAGCACCGATTCCAGAGACATTAAATAGAGATTCATTATATTCTAGGGTATAGACAAGATACAAATACCTACTAAACGAAATCTTCATAAAGAGATAGAATCAAAGATACAGTTAACATGAATGTTAAATATAGGAATTTGTTCCTTTAAAAATTTACAAAGAAAGGATTTAAGTAATACGGATTGAATTAATCTATTGACAGACCATAGTAATCCATTACATAACCCATAAATAATTTACTAGTTATATGGTATACAAGCGAAAGGGGCCCTTTGAGGTAGAAGAGTGGAGCTGGGTTGGGAAAACCCTATTCAAACACTAAACAGAGTATAACCAGCCACGACGGAAGTTTAGAGCCAACGAAACAACAAAAAATCATTAATATGGACAAGGAAATACTGCAGTTATAGTGCAATGCCCTCATCGTAATAAATGTAGTTTCTGGAATGGAATCTGGGAAACCCCGTAGAAGATCAATACCAAACAATGATATAGGATAGCAAAGCAGAGTGGAAAAAATCACACCCTAGAGACAATCTACTTGCGAAAACACCAAGAAACAAAGGGATAAGGTATCTAGCCCCTTTGGAAATTTCCAGAACAGATAAGGACGTGGTAATACAACTTCCTAGCAGAGGAGAGGAACTTCTAGAATCCTTCCTGGAGTCTTGGCAGTAAGAGAACAACCACTTACATAGAGTATAATCACTACAGCGCATAGGTCACCCATAGTGGTTGCAAGAGGAAGAAAAATCTTGGCCACAAATCTCAGAACCAGTGATACAGAAGTAGCAGGAACCTTACCAGTAGGGTAGATAGCGATGTCGCCTCCACTATGAACAAAACCTCACTGTTGTTCTCCTCGCCAATACATCAGGGTTGCAAAGTTAGACTTTCGGAGGACCTCTCCACAACAGAATCCATCAACCTAACTAATCTGTGGGTATGAATGACCAGGTGATGAGATCAACTTGTTACGTCCATATTGGATAGCAGGACAGGTGATGGCCTCCACCGAAATGTATACCCTACCTCTTTTAATTCCCTGGCCATAATTAAGTGCGTATCGGACCTACCCTTCCTTTAGTAATTAATGAGCTACTAAGTAAAGAAGTGTCGGTGCGACTCATGGAAATATTTAAACCCAAATCACAGTAAATGCAGTTAATACAATGCACATTTGACACTATGTTCGCACAGGTGGAGCCGAATGGGATGGGTAAGTGCATATCGAACCTAAACCCTAAATCACAATGAATGCAATTATCACATGTACAGTTGATGCTACATTACGAACAAGTGGAGCTGAATAGGATTACTAGCACAGGTGGAGGATAATGAAATTTTCATACTCTGAGTTTAACCGGAAGGGTCTTACCTAACCACTATCACGTATTCAGATACTTTAAAAACTAAAGGAGTCTGCCTATATTTAAACTCTCACAGAGGAGTATAGAGTAATACAAATTTTACCTAAGTCCGTTTGGTTCTTTTCATCGTATGAGTATGTGTATGGACTAACACATGAGACCTAGGCCATAAAACCCAAAGTCATTTGTATTGTAAACATATGGTAATGTTTTCTAGGGAGGATCTAATGCATAAGGATTTGGCCATAAAATCCCAAATTTGTTTGTATTGTAAACATATGGTAATGTTTCTATGTAGGATCTAACGCGTAAGTATTTCGCCATAAAATCCCAAAGTCGTTTGTATTGTTAAGACTGTGGTAGTGTTATAGCTACAAACAGATAGGAAAGTAATTATAATTACAGGACTTTAAATAAACATTGAAGTGAGAGGTAAACACTTATTATATCGTCGATTAGAAAAATTTAAGATGAATGGTAAGGACAGTCGATGACAGTAAGGACTCTAACAAAATTTCAGACTCAAGATATATAACAAAAAGCTTACTTGCTTGAATCTCGAAACTATTCAAGGATAAATGTACGAACTATTTTTTTTTTTTTTAGATAGTTTTTTTGAGGTTCATTACATATGGTATCAAAGAAAAAGATACAACACTGGGCCTGAATAGGGCCACATTAGCTGCTTAGTATTTATTTTGATTTATGTAAAACTAATAAATCTCATGGTTACAAACAAAAATTCCTTTCTATTTTTGTAAATTATGGTAGCTCAAGAGGGTGTAGAAATCATGATGGAAGGAAATCTGCAGCAAGGACCTCCTAGAGCTCCAAGACAAAACAGTGATGGAAGCTCACCCATGGAGTTGTTGGAAACAATGAGGAATATTATTGTTGAACTGTAGGTTTTCAAGGCTGATAATGAAAAATTGAAGAAATCACAACAGGAACAACAAGAGATAAATGAAGTCCTGCTATACAGTATAGTAACCAATAAAATCCCAAAAGACGATAACCATGACAAAGAGGTCAGCAAAAGGGCCTCCAAGAATTTTTGTCCAGAAATAGAAAAAGGAGACAGTTCGTCTGAAGGGACACCTTTAGTTAATGACAAAACTATACCAAATAGAAAAATAAAACAAATAGACAACCTTGAAGGATAATTTAAAAAGATTAAACCAACTACCTTTGATGGAGAATCCAATACAGGAGAAGAAGTTGAGGCATGTTTGTTGGACATCAAAAAACACTTCCATATCTAAAACTATTCCAGCAACATGCAGGTCAGAATGGCCATCTACAATCTGAAGGGGAAAGCCAAAATTTGGTGGTAGGACCTAAAATTGGCCAAGGGCCTAAAGGAGAAACAGTTGGAATGGTCCGACTTTAAGAAGTATTTTAAGAAACAATACCTTTCTAAAAACTATTATGAAAGGAAGATGAAAGAATTTTACGAGTTAGGACTCAGACAAATGACGATGGAGGACCTTATAAATAAATTTCTGGAACTACTAAGGTTCGTACCATACATCTGGGAGGATAAGGTAAAAATCCAATGATTCTTAAGTTGTTTACCACAGTCCTACAGGGACAGAATTGAGTTTGACAACCCCAAATCCTTATGTGAGGTATTTAGGAAAGCAAAAATGTGCTATGCCTAGTATAAATAGTGGGTAGAGTTTCCCAAGACCTGGAAGGATAAGAAGCAAGATCGAATGAACCAGTGGAAGAAGGGATACTAGCCATCTCCTTATCAGAATGCAACAAAAAGTTTCCCAAGGAAATATTTTCACTCCAATCATTTGAATGTGCAAGGTAGTGGTAAACCAGTAAAACTGGGAATGAATAAGTTTGGGGACAACTCCCATGAGCCATTAAAGTGTTGGGAATTCAGAGAGCCTCATCTAAGGAGGAACTGTCCACATTTATTTTCAGCAAACAAAACTGTTGTTCACAAATTGAAAGAAGCCTCGACAGTGGGAGACATGGGCAGAAGTCTACATCAGATAAATGTAGCCATAGATGGTCGACAAGCTAACCACCATACCTCGGTGGTATAAATCGAAGGTAAAATCAATGACACTCAAATTTCTGTTTTAATTGACCCTGGAGCTACGTTAAGTTATATTACTCCTAATGTGGTAGATTCGCATAAACTTAAGAAACTGAAGCATGCAAAAACATGGCTTGGACAACTAGCAGTAGGTACTAAAAGGAAAGTAGTTGAATTTATTTCTGATTTTGTGTTCATCTTAGATGGTCAAACGATAAGGACCAATGTGAACATCCTACCACTAAGATCTTATGATATGATTATCGGGATGGATTGGTTGGAACAACATAAAGTAGTACTAGACTGTTATACAAAGATACGTATCTATAAAGATGATTTTTGCACTGTTAGAACAGCCCAAGGCATACCAAAACCTATATCATTCAGACAAGTTTCCGTGATGCAACTCAAGAAATGTATTAGAAAGGGATGTCAAGTTTATGCCGTCCAAGTGACGAATCTATTAGAAAAAGAAGATAAGCCAAAGTTAGAATACTTTGTTGTCCTACGTGAATTTAGAGACATGTTTGTGGATGAGATACCATAATTACATCCTATAAGGGAAATAGACTTCTCCATAGACCTATTACCCGGTTCAACCCCTATCTCAAAAGAACCCTAACGAATGAGTCTACCAAAGCTGACAGAATTAAAAATACAATTACAGGAATTGTTGGACAAAGAGTATATCAGACCGAGTGTCTCACCATGGGGAGCATGAGTCCTTTTTGTGAAAAAGAAAGATGGTACTCTAAGACTATGTATCGATTACAGACAACTGAACAAACCGACTATTAAGAAAAAATACCCCTTACCAAGGATAAATGATCTGTTCGATCAAGTAGGTGGGGCCAAGATCTTTTCAAAGTTGGATTTACGATCTGATTATCATCAAGTTAGGATAAAAGCCGAGGACATAATAAAAACAACTTTTTGGACAATATATGGACACTACAAATTCGTAGTGATACCTTTCAAACTCACCAACGCACCAACCACATTTATGTGCCTAATGAATAGTATTTCCAGTCAATACTTGGACAAGTTTTGGATTAGTCAACAACCCTAAATTGAGGTAATCATAAATTTTTACCTATAATGTATACAGATATGAAACTGATATACATTGTTCTTCCATGTGTTTTATGCAATTCCTCCATTTTTCACTACTTGAAACCTCTCATAAAAGGACTTATAACAAAAATGGCATACCTTGTTGAATTATGGCTTATTCTAGAGAGTGACCTTGTAGAGCATGCCCCACATAGAATATTTGTTGAATTTATATATAACTATTAAAACAAATAATGTATACTGTACCCTAACCAACACATTTTGTTTCATTGAATTTGGATATGTTATGAAGAAGTTATGACATTTGTATCTGAAACACCTGTTTTTGACTAGTTTCAGGACTAGCCACAAACCCTATTTTCACGGAGTGTAAATCCAAAAATACAATGAAACACAAGATAAATTGTTTACCAGAGATACTTGGATATGTTTTCTCAATGTCATCGCAATTTCAGGGTCTGAATCATTATAGAAAAAATGTTATAGTGAAAATGGTGAGATGACCTATAAATAACATACCTTAGAAATTAACACCATCAAAAGAATTTATCATTCCTTTCATTTCAGCCTTATTTTCTTCACCTTCCCTCGGAATTTTGTCTTATATATCTTTGGTTACCTTAGACACATATACATATTCAATATGCTCAATTTTGATTAAAATTAGAGAGCCTTGCCTCTTATTTATACTCTCCAAGTAGCTTCCTTAAAAACATCTTCTAGGTCACTTGGCCCCACTATCCTCATTTTAGGGTTAACCCACTTCTAATTTCTCCATTAAATTTATTATTGAAATAATTTATTCTGTATTCACTTTGAATTATAATACACTCATTACTTCCTTTATTATTTACCTTTTAAAATCTCTTAAACCACTTTGACTACATTGACCTTTTGGGGCTTCTATATGACATATGAGGGTCCTCCAACTTCGTAAGACCATAACTCTCAAAACATGAGGAGTTATGTGACGTTCCACATACCACTAGAAATGAAATGACATGTACTATCCATATAGAATATTATTATCTGAAAATATATCATAACTCATACTGTTATCCATCAAACAAACTTGGGTCTATTACCCAAACCTAGGGTCTCCAACTTCTCATGGCCATAGCTCTCTAACCGTGAGGAGTTATGCGGCGTTCCACATACCAACGAAAATGGAATGACAATAACTATCCATCTAGGATAGTTTACCTGACAAATTCATTGTCCTTCATCTCATTATTCCACAATTAAGCATGGGTTCTCTTACTCCGCAAAGCGTCTTCCTGTGACGGATTTCACCATACGGGGACCACATTGGATTTCATACATCTTTACTTCTTATAAAACATGACAAGACAATAATGATTCATCTTTAAATCAAACAATATTGGTTCCATTACCCAAACCTTTATGTTTTAGGGCTTTCTTCAAGGGTTGACATCAATGACAACCAACCTTAATCAACACCACTCATGAGAAAATCAATGAAAAAACTTCAATTGCAAACAAGGATGAAGTTGTGCATGATCAATTTCAATGTGATATTCCCAACTATTTTGTATGGCCTTGGGAAGAAATACAATTTAACAAAAAATGACATGGTTTAGGATATGAAAAAGACAATATATTTCATTTTTCATATTACTCCAAAATGATTAAGATTGTGAGTGGAGGATTTCTTGATAAATAAATCTCAAAAATAAATGAGGGAAAACCCAAGTGCTAGCATTGTCAAATAGTTTGTCATGTGGATGATCAATGTTTTGATTTCCATTCTTGTCAGCAGTGATGTAAGAACAATAATTCAATACACATATTCTATATGTGAAAAAAGTTTGTAAATTTAAATGTTAAATGGGTGGATCAATCATTGGAAGTGGTCATGAACATCTAAGAAGATATATAAGTATTACTGTGGAATTCAATAATGAGTGAAGACAAATCTGGTAGCAGATAGTGAAATGAGAATAGTGTCCTCTTGAATGTCAAAAAGGGGAATATAATGATTTAACTCTCATAAACCTTCATGGAGGGACTGCAAAAATCAAGTTAAGATGGTCAGTGGTCAACCAAAAAACAATTGATGAGTTGGTTGTCTCTCCTTTCAGCTGACAAAGAGGAGAATTGATGATGGTTTTTAGACTTAAAGATTTGGAAAAAAAAAATGCTAGATGTGAATCAATAGTCGGTAGATGGAATATTTTAAAAATACGCCAAATCAACATCAATAGTTTTTACATGTTAGAATTAAAAGATATTTCAGTTTGACATCAACAATCTATATATGGAAAACATAAAAAAATATTCTAGATGGGAATGAATACTATGTAGATGGAAGACTTAAAAAATATGCTAGATGGGAATCAATATCATACTATTTTAGCATCTATATTTTGTGTTTTTTAGGTGATTCTTCATTGAGTCTCGACTCAAGAGTTATGCCATGAAGAGTTGGAAATGGTACCATTTTATGCACCTTCTTTGTTGGTATTATTGTTTGGACCTATGATTTACCGGGGGGTTAGCCTATGAAAAACTATACAATCATGAAATTCTACACTACCTTTGTATATTTCACATTATAGGATACAACTTCTATCCTAAGTGTGTTCTAAATACTACTTGGCCTCCTCCTGTATTATCTCATGATGAAGTGTCAGTGTGAGAGAAATTGAGGTGGTATCTCATGATGAAGTTTCAGTGTGAGAGAAATTTAGGTGGTTTCACTTATGTATAATTTATTTTTATCAATGGAATGAATGAAATATTTGAGATGGATTGAGACCTTTTCCATGAATTTCTTGTCTTGAATTTAGTTATATTTCTTAACAAAAATTCAATTTTAACACATCTATAATTGAGTATATGACTCTTTATTTTGTATATATTGAATAAATTTGGGGTTTATCTCTTTCTTCAATACATGTATTGAACCTCTCTTTGTTGAAGACTATATTCCTTTCAATTAACTTATGAAATACAAATAAATTGACATTTTTAGATCCATGTTCTATAATTTTCCTTTATCTCCTACCTCATAGGTTATGCACTATGTTATTTTGTTTATAATAATTGGATCCATGGCCTCAACTAAGGTGTTATATCTAGAAGGCTTTCTTGTTATCATGAGACATATTCATGTATAAATTTAGACACCTAAGATATTGTAGTGTGGTCCAAATGAAACTCTTATGCATATATATATTGTTATCTCCTTAATAAACCAACATAGGGTTTTGTCAAGTCCTTTTGTGACCAATGTGTCCCCACTCTCAATATGAGAGAGATATATTCTTCTAGGATACAAGAAACCTTGAGCTATAGAATTTTGAGCTTTATGGAAACTTAATTGTGTGCAATTCTTTTTCTCTTGTGGAAGAAAGGCATGAATGATTTATTAGTAACAATGAACATGATAGCGGATTTTTTTTTCACTCCTTGATATTTTTTTCTAGAGAGGCCGCTAGGGTTTGGATGTCGCTAAGGTTTGGATCACAGGGCCAAGAAAGCCTCCATGGGTTCTCTTGGGGGCATGGATTTAGCTCGCCCCCCTCCATTCTATGATGATGAGGCTTTCAGGAAGCTCGTCAAAAACAAATCTAAGAAACTCTCCTCGCTTGAAGTCCCAAAATTCATCAAAAAACTTGATGTTATCCCAGAAATATGTTTACCAGAGGAACAACCCATTAATATCACCATCGCATTAGTAGAAAGAGGGATAGTTGGTCAGTTTATGGGGTTATGGTCTTCATCAAAGACAACAGATGATTGGATCCAGAGGAACTGGAGGCCCCAAATACAACATAGCGTATCCTGCTATCCAGTGGGAAGGGGCTTCTTCATTTTTGAATTCATTTAGAAAGAAGACCATGATCTGATTTTCAGAAGTGGAACTTACTTCATGGGAGCTCAAGGAATGTATCTTAATAGATGGATGCCTGACTTCGACCCTTCTATAGACATCCCAAAAGAGGTCTCAGTTTGGGTAAGATTACCAAAACTCCCTGTACATTGCTGGAGCCACCAATCCCTGCAAAAGATCAAGAACATACTAGGGAGGTGTTATCACCCCATAAATTATGGGAATCAACTGATGACTGGGATTTTATCTGTCTCTAGTATTTTATTGACAAATGATTTTTCATTTTGCAAAGAAAAAAGAAAAAGAAAAAGACAAGAAAAGAAAAAGAAGAAAAAGGAGAAAAGAAAAAGAAAAGAGGGCATAAAAGAATTAAAAGAAAAGCCCCATGCAATAATAGTGACTTGGCCATACCTTTCAAGCATGGCCAAGTTATTTTAAATTTAATGTTGCTAGGTTAGTGAATAAATCTGACCAGACTGTCTAATCCTGGTCAGATATCCCTTAGGTTAGGTTAGTGAATAAATTTGACCAGATTGTCTAATCCTGGTCAGATAGCCCTTAGGTTAGGTTAGTGAATAAATCTGACCAGACTGTCTAATCCTGGTCAAATAGCCCTTAGGTTAGGTTAGTGAATAAATCTGACCAGACTGTCTAATCCTGGTCAGATAGCCCTTAGGTAGAGTAATTTCTTAACCCAACAATTTAATCTGGGTTAATTGTCCTAGGAAGACAGGTTAGCAAGTAGGTTAGTTGCTTCATTTGTTTCACCACCCATGTAACCAGATTGATGAAAATGATACAGCATGTACCCTTTGCCTAAGAATAGTTTGGTTGATGTCCCCTTGGTGGTGTCTATGTGAAAAATTGGGAAAAACCCATAAAATGCTTTATATCCTATGTTTTTCCCCAAGTACATATTTCTCTGCTCCCAGCTTATGTTTCTTGCACATCTCAATGGTTCTGATTCAGGCGCCAAGATTTACGATGGAAAACGCATTCCGAACCCCCCCGACCATTCTACTTTTAACCGGGGGGGGTCTGGAATCGGTAAGAACATGGGTGCTCATCTGGACGGCTCAGAGAGGAGCACTTAAATCTATGGTCCACATTGGATTTCGGACCCCCCCGTCTGTTCTGCCTTTAATGGAGGGGGGGGGGGTCTGCAATGAGTATTAAAGAGTGCGCTCAGATATGTGGCCAGGAAACAAGCGTGCAGATCAATGGATCATAATGGATTTCAGACCCCCCTTGGTGTTCTGCTTTTAACCAAAGGGGGGGGGGGTCTGGAATGAATATTCCTTTCAGCGGGCCCATGTTACATGTGGCATTATCCTATTGGTCCAGAATTCTTATCCTTATATGCCATCTGACAGCCTCCATCACTCAGAGACGTCATCCTCCACTGAGCCACTTGTTCCACTGATTCCCAAGTTATGTCCTATCCCATAACTACTGTCAGTCCCTGTTGTCATTACCTAACCCTTTTCACTCATGAACAGCCCCTTTTGGCGACCTTTACCTCCAATCACTAGCCTCCACGTCACTCGTTCGTATGCGTTGGCCATCGTCATCTGCCACTTCATCCCAAGTGGCCCATTCTCCATTTATTACAGGATAACATACTCGTTATCCTACTGACCTGTATCTCGCGTCCAACCGACCCCATTTTTGAATAAAACTACCGTTATGACCCTTTCATTCGTTATTCATCCATCACGCCAGAATCATCCATCGCTCCAGAAAACTTACCTATTATTCCTCCATTGCTTTCCATTGCCTTCCTCCATAGCCAGTAGACCCCACTAACATATTGTTTATTGCAGGTACTATTGCAGAGATGGCGCCAAAGCCAAGACCAGCGGAAGGAGAAGAGAATCCTTTTATTCCTCATCCTGTCGACCTGGACAAAATGTCATTGGTCGATAAAGATAGATTGATCGCATATACCATTTGCGACTTCGATTTTTCAGACCTCCAGGCATGGCTCCAGGAGGTGTTTTTGGATCAGAGCGACGAAATTGGACTCTGGGAGTCCAATTTACCCCTGTATCTTTTCCCCCAGATCCATCACTTCCTCGAATTTTCCCTCAAATTCTAAGCCCATTAGATCCCCGATTAGAAGGCCATCGTCTCTTCATCTGGATATGTCCTCTTCTTCATCACTCCTGAAGACATTAACCAGTTGATGAAAATTCCCCGTGTTGAATTTGCGTCCCCTTTCAATTTAGAAATCCTCACTGAGTTACATCAGAAAATTACCTTTCCTCAGAGAGCTCAGATATTCGAGCTTTTCCTCCCCACTTCCGCTCAATTCCCTTCCACCAATCCACCCTTACCCTTCTTCCATGTTCTCCACCAAAGGAAACCAAATCATTTCTTCCCTTTGTGCCCTACTTGGTTACTATTCTGACCAATGGGTAGATGAGCCCATCCTAGGTTTTCTATCCATTTTCTCAAACGATGAAAAGCCCACAATGCAGTTCGACTACAACACCTTCTTGGTCGATAATATTCACGAACAATTCATGAATTTTTCCGCAGAGGGCATGTTCAGATATTCTTCCATACTGGTTTACATGTTCGTTTACTTTCAAGCTGACAAATTCAGTTTCTCCATGCAGAAGATGGATGCAGACAGAAGGCCCCAGCCAGTCATAGCATGGACTTCTCTTCTGAAGTGTAACTCTACTGAATACGACTTCAAAGCTTTCATTGATCAGTTTTACCACCCGGTGGTAAGCATGTTGAGTGGCAGGTGTTAGCACTCTGTAATTTTCCTAAGGCTGCTGAGCCAAACACAGAGGTAACCTTGAACCGCTTCGAGTCTTGGATCTATCCTTCCAAGACTGAGAGAGGGATCTCTCTTTTAGATTTAACTTGGCTTGTAATGGATGTTAGGCTAGCTATAAAGTATAGGGTTTTGATTTTTAAATGGTTAGTTTGGGACAGCAAGGAGGGCCATTGGGCAAATGGGGTCTGTGCTTAGAAATGTGGTTGATTTCTCAGATCTAGACAAAGCTTTTACACAGGGCAAGGTAGTGAACATCTTGGATCGAATTGAGTTTTAATGATGTTGACTTGAGGAAGAAAAAATGGAGGAAAAAGCCAGGCAAGGGAGCAGCTAAGAATTCCTAAGCTGGGCTCTTTAGATGAATAACATAAAGATTATCACAAGCTGAGAGGTAGAGTATCTGCTGATAAATTATGCTTCTAGAACATTCCTTCTGATAATAAGAACTGAAAACAAAATGAAAGATAACAGGAAAACACTTTAACAGAGGAAAACGCCACCAATACACCCACACAAGAATCCTGTAAAAAACAAGCCCATGACTGATTAATCATTAAAGGATTACAACAAAAAAGCCTTCTGGCCAAGCACAGCCATACAATCAAGCACAAATAAAACCTCTCACAGGTCCAACCATATGGAAGAAAACTCCACAGGTCGAAACCTCTCTCACTTTGCCCAGTCGAACCCTCGTTCTGTCTTTGACAGGTCTATAAATAATAAAAAAAATCCTCCCAGCCTTGCAAAGATGCGGGCTCTACCTCTCTTTTCTAAGAATAGATAACAGTTACAAAAATTGACACCTATGGACTATTTCAAAAACAAACAAAACAACAAATCCAAAAAGGTCGATTTGGCAATTGTTGATTAAACATTGGAGTTAGTTAATGGTTTGTTGGAAATTGGATTCTAACAACATCACCATAAACAACAGTCGAATGCCTGAGTTGGTTGACGTATGCTGCCAGTTGTAAGGATTGGTGATCTAATCTCTTCCTAGAAAATGGGAAACCTCTGCCACCTCCCTGTAACTGTTGCTCATTCATGAAGGGTCATTTCACCACTTGTCATTCATGAAATGAAACTGTCTCTGGTCGAGCTGCCATCTGCATTTGAAATGATGCCTCAAACACTGATGCTCTGCCACCTGTGTTTAAACATGCTCTGCCACCTGTGTATTGTTACCTACATAGGTGGACATCAGTTTGAACTGGTCGGGTTCCCTGTTTTCCACTATCCTCAGCATCTAAGTTTAATTGATTGATGCACATGAAGCTAGATTTGTCTCTCTAACCCAAGAATAAATGAGCATAATCCATTCTATATATCAATAGAGTTCTCACCAAATAACAGAGTCACTATCAAAGGAAAAGGATACCCGTTATTCACCAACACCATCATTATGAGTAAAAACTATCAGTGAATCTCCCATGGGCAGTTGGATATGGAGCAGAAGAAAAAAAAATGAAGAAATGAAAGATGATAGTTATGGCAATGATTGAGCAATTGAATCTGATCTAAAACTGTCCAGCTTGGCATTAGGATTGTTGGCTGAAACACTAAGTAATTTTAATTTCTTGTTTTATTCACCTTCTTCCCTTTCATAGGTACTGATCAGAATCTGGACCAGGGGTCTAAAAAAATGCTCAATTTTCAAAGTGCTCGGAATGAAATGAAAACGGTGCCATTGCGTCCGTCTCGTTCTCCTGATTCCGGCGGTATATTTACTTTCGCAAACGGAGTCCATATGGAGAAGTTATTGAGGTCTGTTCGCCGAGCCAAACAGGCAAAAATTTTATGCTGACTGTATCTGTCCGTACAGTCCGTACAGGACACGTGGCAGGCCGTACAACACACGTGGCATGTCCGTATAGGACACGTGGTGTCTCCAGGTGCTGACATGTGGCATGCAGTTATGGGCCTTTTGATGTACGGTTTGACCGATTAAGGGGTGACACGTGTCACCACTGGATGGGGGACACGTGGCACCAGGGAGAGGTCAGCAGTACGCGTGGCGCTGCCATGGCAGTTGAGTTGGCAGGTGACGTGGCGACCGTGCTGACGTGGAAATCGCTGATTGGCTGACATCGGACGAGTAATATTTGGACACGTGGCATGTTTGAGGCGAATTGCAAGGTGCCACGTGGCCCAATCAAGGGATGCCACGTGGCACCCGTTTACTGGCTCTCCGTCTATGGGTTTGGTTGTCAAAAATTTTAGAGGGTCCGTGGGGTTC
>ML777316.1:162065-174101 GCA_009831015.1 Picea engelmannii
ATGCTCCTACAGTCTATCTCTGTATAAGAAATAGTAAGTTCTCACATTTTTAGAGGTCACGTTGGAGTGTATAACTCACATTTTAAATTATGGAAAATGGATACCTTGCACCCTTAAACAAGTACATTCCATTTTCAGATCAGGTACCAACTCTTCATCATTGAATTCATATGGATCTTGCGAGTCTTTCAAGGTAGGCACTTCGCTTTTGTTCTATTTACCTAGAAGATTGCTGCCCTGTCAATGACTTCATGCTAGCTGAAACTCTATTGTCTGTGCTCTTTGTATTTTTTTCTGTATGTGAACCAATTAATCTATTCTTAATATGAAAAGTTTCACTATCGAAGGCATGATCATTATTAGAACCTAAAACTGAAAATTCTGAGGTTGGTATCAATGTGAATTTGCTCTTGTTCTTCTTAGAATTTGTGAAGTTCACAACCTTATCCTGTGAATCAGACAACTTCATTGTTTTGCGACGCCCTCGCCCACCATTAGCAGTGCAAGCAAAAGAAGGAACCTCCCTGCTTCCTTTAAGGTCTTCTTCCAGAGTTATGACTGTGGCATATATTGGCAACTCAGCTTTTCTTGTACAATTTTTGTGAATATCATTAACATCATTCACAGTCATACTATATTTTTCACGTATCCCAGAAATTGGACCATGTGATTTGTGCCTCAAAAGTAGTCCAGAGAGAGTCTTGATAACATTAATCAAAATATCAATAAAGGAGAGCTGTGGTCCCTCACATTTTAACTTTAAGCTTATCTCCAACAAGTGCTTCTGATTCTGCTCACTTAAGAAAGTAGCATTTTCCATCACCTTCGTGCACTTTAGCAACATCCCTACACTCTCAACCGTTTTAGATGTTCTGGATGATTTGAGAACAACATTTGAGCCTTGGTCCTCCAGAGCCTCTTTTAGAATAGCAAAACAATTGAGAACAACATCACAAACAGCATCAAGTCCCCCTAGCTATCGCAGCCTTTTCAAAGTCCCGGCTTCCAACCTATTCATTTTTTTCTTTTGTAATCAGTCTAAGTTCTTTGTCAAGTTCTCTGGCTTCTTTAGGAAACTGTTCATGGCGATGGTGTAATAGAGAACCAACCTCATCAATGAGATCAATAGATTTTTCAGGAAGGAAAAGATCACTGACATACTGATACGACAACATTTCATCTACCATCAAAACCTCATCAGTATAACAAAGCTTGTGTTCAGTCTCATATCGCTCACATAAACCTTTCAGTATCTGTTTTGTCTCATTAACAGTTGGCTCTGTCATTTGTACAAGTTGGAATATCCTCTCTAGCGCTGAGGTCCTTCTCAATGTGTTTCCTGTATTCATCCAGGTAGTGGCTCCAATACCCTGCAGTTCACCTCGTTCGCATTTGTCAATCTGATATATCAAACCGGCCTTGGTCTCTTTTTCCCTTTGACTCGCGCGTTGTGGTCTCGGGTGCATGGATTTGGAGCGTTGGAGCTTGAATGTTTTTGATCCATACGCGTGGCTCCCTGCCAACGACACCTTGAAACTAAATTAAACACCTGGCCGAGGGTTTAGAGCTGCGTATTATATATTTAGGTTTTCTGAGCTCATTATCCCACATTCATGAGGAGAAGGGATTTTACAGCCTTTATATATTTGCATGTTTGGAATATGCACTTGATGAGATGAGCCCAAGGCTATACTCTGGAGTTAGGAAGTTGGCGTTGGCTTGTGTGTTGGTGTTGGTGTATGAGATGGCGCTGACTTCTGTGTTGATTGTTCGGGTGTTGGCCTTAGGCCAATATAATTTTTTGCCAAAAATTTTGTCAATATATTTATAATTTGATAAACAAGATTAAATCTTTGCACAAAGGCCGAGGGGCACTTTTTTTGCTAAATTCACCAAACAGAGATTATGAAAACCCAAATTAGCATTTGACCCTCAAGAGTCAAATTTCTCCATTTCAAACCACTTCACAATTTGTGATAAAATTGCACGGGAAATCCACTTTGAAGCTTGTGCGCAAGCATCCATCTTATGCTTGGTCAGTGTCAGGCGCTTTCCACCACCTTCGCCATGCGTCATGAGTGAACACATATGCCTAAAAGATAAATATCATTCAGAACATTGATTCCCTATTATATAGGGTTCTAACAGCAGGCCTGAGCCACGAATAAATGATGAAGTCCAGAGAATTTTGCATCTCTCGGACAACGCAAAGATAGGAGACTGGTACTTGTACCAAAATCACTCTGAGGTCAGAGTTTTCGGGTGCGAATTGGCACCTTACAAACTACCTCAATATGTGTCGGTAAGAATCTTTGCGTTAGAATATATTAGACAGATAATGAATTCGGATGACATTAATTTTGTTTCCCTAAAGAAGAAGCAACGATTGAGAATCAAGGGGCAGATTGGTTCTTTCATCTGCAATAGTCGAGGTGTTGGGGAAGAAGCTGACAGAATGTTAAAGGAGATGAAATTCTTTAAGAGTTTCACATGGCATTATGATCCATGCGGGATCATTTTAGAAATGTGGGTGAGAAATAAGAATATCCCGTATGTACATGAATCCAAGCCTGAGACAAAAAATTTGCAAATCAGACTGTATGGGTGCCTGGCACCTTAGTCGAAATGGAACAACAAGTTGAAGTGGAACAGCAGGTGCCCTCGACGAATGTGCCACCCACCACCACACCTTAGGTTCCCAAGGAAAAAAGGCCTCGACAAGAGTCATCTCCACCTGTAACAGAGGTGTCATCAGAGGAGTTCCAGATGCACACCAAGAGGCCAAAGACAGTTTCAACGCCTGGCACGACAATAGAACAAAAAGTCCCACCTACCACAGTAACTACCCTAGTGATCAATCCAGTCATTCTCCCTTTTGGTTCGAGCCAGCATAAGGCAATCAAAACAGCAATACCGAAGAAATCCACAGATTCTCCCTTGGATACTCAGCCAAGAAAAACTGGGCCTAAGTTGGGCATTTTCGAAAAGTATGAATTGATCAAGAAGAAGAACCAGACCCTCACTAGCAGTACTTATGCCCAGTTTCGGAAGCAGTCATCCATAGCTCAGCATAGGCTTCTTTCGACATTTGACATAGAAAAGGGTAGGATGCACATGGCTTACCTCCAAGCACAGGTACCGGATCCCAAGGTGATCTCAGACTACAAAAGGGCCACCTTCGAATTCCAGGCGAAGGACGTGCATCCAACAGATCAGATGGATCTGCACAAACAAACAGGGGAGATGGATTTTCACACATTGGCCCATGCTTTAGCTTCTGCAGCAAAATTTCAGGTATCATTGAACAATGCTCAGACACAACTCAAGCTGGAGAAAATATCATCTTTCGCAAAAGACAACAGAATCAAGATGTTGGAGTAGCTGGTCTTCAAGATAGGCTATGATCCTGCAAACGTCAAAGTGGCAAAAGAGATGATAAAGAAGAAAAATGATGATATCGCATCCTTAAGAAAACAGCTGAAGCTCCCGCCCACAGTGGACTCACAGGCGAAGGAGATAGCAGAGAAGGAAGGTCAGAAGGATGAGATGTTAAAGTTACTCATGGAGAAGAATGCTCAGCTCAAAGAGATGGAGGTTAATATGGAGAGACTCCTAAAGGAAAAAGAGTAGATGAAGCCAATGGAAAGAATTCCATTGAGTGTTATCCCAATTGTAGGATTGAGCACAGCAGCAGTGACAGCCATTCCGTCTGCAACACCAGTGTCACTACCAGAAGGAACAACATACCTTGCCAAGTCCATGGAGAAGATGAACTTGCAAGAGACAGAAATCAGCAGGCTTAAGAAAGAAGTGGAGAACCTCCAAGAGCTCAAGACTTCCTTCTAGACAGACCTATTCAAAGAAAAGTAGGTAAATGAGAATATAAGGAAGGAGTTACATCAGCTCCAAAAGAAAACAATGGCAGAGAAGACTTTGGCTGAGGTCAAAGAGATTGTATGGACAGACATCACCAAGTCCATAAATGAAATCTGGCCAATGATTCAAATCATGTTTGAAAAGAATGAGTTTCTCCAGAGGAGAAAATAGGCTGTTGAGAAAATCAGAGTGGAACTGGGAGACATGCCAGCACAAGCAAATGAGATCATCAGGTTCCTGAATTCCAAGACCAGAGAGGAACTAGAAGAACTAAATATCGAGGATAGAACAGAGACTATACTTGAAGTAAAAAGGGTTTCAAGCAAGATAAGTCTAATGCTTCAGCTTGAGGAAAAGGTTCAAGTCATGGATCAAGGAGTACAAAAGTTCTTCAATAAGATTGATGCTCTCCAAAAGAAAGGCCTACCTGGTCTGAAGGTCATTAATGACAAACTAATGACACTCCCTGATTACAAGAAGAGATTGACTGAAGTGTCTAAGTACAGTTCCAAGTTTGCAGGGATACAAGGGAGCATCACAGATAAAGCATTCATGGATGCCCTGCAGTTGGATATCAATATCCAACACGAGATTAAATACATATTCCTCATTAAGCCTACATTTGCTAAGTATACAGACATGGATGAAGTGTATCGAAGATTACTTAAAGTCACAGTGCCAAGTCATCTCAGATGGTAAGAACTTTGTGATCTATTAGATTAGCAGATGAGTTGTCACAATCTAGTCGCTTGTCCAGTCAAAAGAGGTTGCGAAGGCACCTCGCCAACGGCCTACCCAAGAAATTCCGCATGCAGTTGTATCAAGTCATCAAACAATTTTGATTAGTTAAATTAGTTAGACTAAAAATAGAATGAGCACGTCCTAATCATTTATGATAGGAACGTTTGTAATTTGAATTATAAATACTTCAACTTTCGAAGTATTGAGGGTTGTTGATTCGCACACCCTATCGCTATCAAACTGTACTATTTTTGAAGAGATCTGCCATTAATAAAGAGGAGACACTTTTACAGGATTCTTGCGTATGTTCACCGGTGATGTCGATTTTCTAAGTTGAATGTTTTTCTTTCTTTGTAATCATTGTGTTTTCTGGAACTAATCTTTATGAGTAGCGTAATGTTGCACGATTTATCTTTGATACCCTGTTTCCGATTCTAAAGATTTTATTGTTTATCTTCTGATATCTTCGATTAAGAAATTCTTAACTGCTTGTTAGTTGAAGTTATTTTTCTTATCTTTTCTTCTGTCCATCATTTTAATTACTAAATATCCAGTGAGTATATTATCTCGCCCTGTGAAGGTCTTCTTTGGCGTTTCTGGTTGTATCTCATATCTAATTAAACACAAACCCCATAGCCCAATGGATGTGTAGACCGTCTCAACCAATTTAAAAAACTCTTTGACAAAGAAACCAACAGTTTCTTTACCTAGCCTAATACCTGAAATTAAAAACAAAGATAAAACATATAGAGAGATCCCTCTATGAAGATGGAAGGGATAGATCCCAGCTTTAAAAGTGGTTGGATAAGGTTACCTTTGTAGATTTCTTCTCTTTCAACCTCTAGGAAATTTACCAAGTGCTAACATAAATGGAGACTCCACTGGGGAAGAACTAAAAATTGACAATTTCGTGTTTTCTTTCCCCTAAAAGAATGTTTGATTCTGAGAAGAAAGTAATGTTAGAGGTTGATTAAACTTTGTACATATTATTTGCATACTCACAAAATTAAAATAAAAGTATATATATAAAAACTAAAAATAGTTCTAGCTTCCAAGAAAGTTCACACTCGATCTCATCCTGACCCTGAACTCTCAATAGTGATAGATAAACCCAAACATTTTCTGAGGCGAAATACCTCGGTTGCTAGCTCAGGGAGTCATACATCCCTGCATAAGTCTCCTTCCTTTTCCAGAAAACCAGATATCTCTCAAAACCTTGATCTTAATACCTTTCCACCTCAAAGCCTGGTTAGAACATGGTCTAAAACTTTTGTGTCTAGACTCGTCTTTGACCCAACTGTGTTCCAACCCCGAGCCCCCGAAATCTTGTCTCCTACGACTAAAATACAACTCACTACCTCAGTACCGCCCAGTCCATCCTCTTCCTCATATTCCGTCGCTACCTCCCCGACCATCCAGGTTGTCGTTCCACCTCCTCCACCCATAATGGCAGCTCGATATGCTCCTTTGGTGTTGGTTGCGCCACTACATGCCATGCCCCAATATTACCAAACAAGACTTCCACAGTTCGATGCAACTAGACCTTTAAACGCCCAACAACATGTGGATAAGATGAATGACTATTTCGACATACAAGAAGTTGACGAGGCTGACGTTCAAATGCGACTATTTGCACAGAGTTTGACAGGAGATGTCAAGAAATGGTTCAAAGCTTTACCTGCCGCATCAGTTCTTGACCTTGTTTCGTTCCAAAGAAGTTTTCTTGACAGATGGGAGGTAAAGAAAAACCCTCTCCAAATACTGTCAGAGTACGTAAATATAAAAAGAAATCAAGGTGAGACGGTACAAGATTATTGGACCCATTTTAGCAACTTGTACAATGCAATCCCAACTGAAATCAAAGCTCTCCAAGGTTTGGCATTGATTAAATTTCCTGATGGATTTGATGCTAATATGTCTTACCAATTAAGAGAAATAAATGCTGCCACCCTAGAGGACATGCAGAAAAGTGCTATTAGTGTGGAGGCTAACCTGTTGGCGAAAAGGGCCCCTCAGAGATCAAAAAGGAGAGTCACGATCAAAGAAGAACCTTCCACGTCAAACACTGATTCCAAATGGGATTCTGTGGTCAGAAATTTGGAACTATTGTTGGAAAGAGTGAATGTGTTAGACAGAAATCCTCCGAGAGACAACACACCTATACCTCTGATTCGGAACCCCAATTTTAGGAGAAATCCTCCTCAGATCAGATAGAGAGATCCTCGGGATCAAAGAGAGCAAAGGGGCCCAGATCCATAGATTAGACCCCCTTTGAAAGAAAACTACGTTGATGAAGGGGGAGAAGTGATTGAGGAATTGGAGGACACACACATCAACCTTATGGGCATTCACGACAACGAGGCCATTTTCCTTACTCAAGAAGAGTAGGAACTCTTTCTGCTAAATCAAACAAAGGTAAGTGAAGAAGCCGAAGATGCGGAACAATAGGCCTTTGAGAATTCTATTCTAGAGGTACACCGATAGTACAATCTGTGTAGCAAGAAGACATAAGGGAGTTCGAAGACAGAAGGGACTCCTTCCAAGAAGATAGTCGAAAACAAGAAAACCCTTGAACCTTCTACTGAGAAGAATTCTGAGAAGAATACTGCTGAAAAGTATTCGGAAAAGAGTGAAGACGAGGCTACTGTGAAGAAAAACATCACCATACTGAAAATACCATCATAGCCCGAAGTGTCACCTATTAATCCAATCAGTAATTTTGAGCGGAAGAATATGGTAGACCAACTAGAATCAATGAGTCAGGCCCGAGCGCCTGCACCTTTTAGCCTGGAGGTAGAATTGGCCAAGATAAAAATTCCTATCCCTCTTACAGAATTCATGAACAGAGGCGGTTATCGTTCACAAGTGATTAAAGCGCTGGCCATTGAACCTGACATAGGCACCAAGGCCCTGACTATTGGATCAGTGAATCATTCAGACATTGTGAACCTTACTGATGATCATCCCGAACTCCTTTTCGGACCTGAAGTAGATGGTCGAGATGATACTAGTGATGTAGCTCCCTTTTACATCAGTTTAAACATACACGACTTGATATTTCATAATGTTATGCTTGATTCAGGTGCCTCACACAATTTGATGCCTAAAGCGGTAATGGAAAAACTGGGACTGGAGGTCACCAGACCATACAAGGATTTACATTCATTCGACTCCAGCAAAGTCAAATGTATTGGTTTGATCAAGGACCTCTGCATCACCCTGGTTCAGATCCCTTCAAAAAGCATGGTAATGGACGTGGTGGTTGCAGACATCCCGCCTAAGTATGGAATGTTGCTATCCCGGTCTTGGGGAGATAAGTTGAAAGGAACCCTGTAGCTGCATATGTCTTACGCCACTATTCCAGTGTTTGGGAAACAGAGGAGGTTATATAGAAAAACACTAATGAAGTACATGGTCAGTAGCCAAGAGAAACCTCACAATTACCCCCTTTATTCTGCTCATTTCGATTTAGATTCGTTCATCTTGTACAATGATGGTGATACTGAAGAGCCAGATATTCAGCTGATGGAAGATGTATCTGGCCAAGATGAAGGCCCAAAAAAGGGTGAGGTAGCTAAGATGAAGAACTTGATAACCGAAGAGTTCCCCGTTGATTTCTGGAGTATGGATTTTGATGGAGCTGTGAGTAAAGAAGGAGCAGGAGCTGGAGTTTGGCTGCATAATCATGGAAACAGGTATTCAGAAAATCATTCCTACAAATTAAATTTCCAGTGCACTAACAATGTTGCCGAGTATGAAGCTTTAATGCTCGGTCTGAAGTTGTTGAAAAAGGTTGGTGCTAAGCAGATTATGGTAAGGGGTGACTCTGAATTAATAATCAAGCAAATTAAATGCGATTACTCTACTAAACACCCACGCCTTAGAGCCTACAGGAATGTTGTTCTTGATGCCTTGAGGTGTTTTACTGAAGTTGATTTGCAGGTGATGCCGAGAGGATAGAATATTCTGGCTGACGGATTGGCTATGTCAACAGCCTCCTGCAAGATCCCTTTCCGTCAAACTCACCCATACACTGTCGAAGTGAAATGTAGACCGACGGTTCCCGATAATATCAGGTACTGGCAAGTGTTTGGAAATGATAATCAGACATAGGACTTTCTGCAGTGCAAGAACGATTTTTAATGTACAAACATAGATTTAGAAAATGAAGATGAGAATGTAAATAATTCTAAGTTTGAAATAGATAGTGTGAATAATGTAGATTTAGGAGTAGATACAGTAGATTTAGGAGAGTTAGGGGATGATGAAATGGAGGCCAATGTTTTACAGTTGAAAAGCAATGTTTTACCTAGAGGGCTTGTTCCTTTAGAGGATATGTTTGACAGTAACGATGTAGCTAAGAAACCAAAAGTAGAAGACCATGGACAAGAGGTAAAGGACTGTAATATAGGGACTGAAGAGAAGCCTAGGATGGTCAAACTGTCCAAATCATTACCCCAAGAACAAAATCTTAAATACATTGAGCTATTCAAAGAATATTCAGACGTTTTTGCCTGGGGATATGAAGATTTGAAAGCCTATGATACCAGCATCATACAACACAGGATTCCCATAAAGGAAGACTAGAAACCGTTTAGGCAGAAACTTAGGAGGATAAATCCCAAGTTGCTCCCCCTGATAGAAAAAGAGATCAAGAAAATCTACGCTGCCAAGATCATAGTCCCACTACGTTTCTCTAAGTGGGTTTCTAATTTAGTCCCTACACGTAAGAAAACCGGGGAAATCAGACTCTGCATAGATTTCCGAAATCTGAACAAAGCATCCCTGAAGGATAACTACCCCTTGCCTAAAATGGATCACCTCCTGCAAAGGCTGGTCGGGTCTAGTCGAATTTCCCTGTTAGATGGTTTCTTAGGTTACAACCAGGTCCTAGTTCACCCAGATGACCAAGAAAAAACCACTTTCACCACACCATGGGGCACTTTCATATATGTGAAGATGCCTTTTGGTTTGATGAATGCAGGGGCTACGTTCCAGAGGGCAATGGATATCACCTTCGTAGAAGAATCAGGTAAGTTCATTGTCGTTTATCTAGATGATGTGACTGTGTTTTCCCAATCTGATGGTGAACACCTGCGGCACCTTAGACGAGTTTTCGAAAAATGTAGAAGGTTCAGGATTTCTTTAAATCCTAAAAAGTGTCTTTTCGGGTTAGAAGAAGGAAAACTGTTGGGACACATCATCTCTAAATATGGAATCAGAATAGACCCCAGCAGAATCGAGGCCATACTAAAGTTAGAACACCCGAGAAACCTCAAAGAACTACAATCTTTTATCGGTCAACTTAACTTTCTACGAAGATTCATTCCCAATCTGGCTGAACTCCTCTGAAACATTACAAACATGCTTAAAAAGGACGTAAAAATAAAATGGGACTCTGAGTCTAGACAATCCTTCGAACAAGTCAAACGAGCTCTCACAAAAGCCCCAGTTTTGATCAGTCCTGATTTCACTAAAGATTTCTATCTTTTTTCTTTCGCCTCTGAACATACTATAGCAGCAGTATTACTGCAGAAGAACAGTGAAGGGTATGAACAGCCCATAGCTTTCTTCAGCAAAG
This sequence comes from Picea engelmannii, assembly GCA_009831015.1. NCBI lineage: Eukaryota > Viridiplantae > Streptophyta > Pinopsida > Pinales > Pinaceae > Picea > Picea engelmannii. Next base: position 172,264 of record ML777316.1, read on the forward strand.
CTTTAAGAGATGTTGCCCTGAACTACAATATTATGGAAAAGCAGGCTTTTGCCTTGGTAAAAGCCATAAAGGATTTTAGGGTCTACATTCTCCATTCCCACACCATAGATTATGTTCCAAACGTGGTAGTAAAAGATATCTTGACATAAGACAACCCTAATGGGAGAAGGGGAAAATGGATTGCAGTTATTCTAGAGTATGACATAGATATTAAGCCCACAAAACTGATCAAAGGTCAAGGCCTTGCTAAATTGATGGCTGAATCTAACTTCCAGGCTCTTGACATTAATTTTCTAGATGTGGCAAATGAACAGGGCAAGATGGCGACTCCAAACGTTAGAGATTTATTTCTCAACTCTCCATGGTATGCAGACCTTATATTTGTTCTACAAAATTTACAAGCTCCCGCTGGTTTAACTAAGACTAAAGCTAGATTTTTAAAGTTGAAAGCTTTGAAATTCTGTATTCTAGAAAGAAATTTGTATTGGAAAGACCCTACAGGTATTATTTTAAATTGTTTACTGAAAGATGAAGCTGATAAAGTGTTGCAGGAGTTTCATGCAGGAGAATGTGGTGGCCATTTGAACTGGAAGGTTACAGCCAACAAAATACTCAAAGCTGGATTTTACTGGCCCACCCTGTTTGCAGATGTACATCAGAAAGTAACATCATGTCACCAGTGCCAACTGTTTGAAGGTAAAAGGAAAATCCTTCCTTTACCTCTTAAACCAATCTCAGTTGAGGCTCCTTTCCAGCAATGGGGACTCGATTTCATTTGAGAAATACATCCTCCGTCTTCAGGTCAACACAGGTGGATTCTTACTTCCACTGATTATTTTACCAAATGGATTGAGGCTGTACCAAGCAGGCAAGCCACTGACTCTGTTATTATCAAATTTCTTGAAAATAATATTTTGTCTCATTTTGGTTGTCCTAGAAAGATCATTACTGACAATGCAGCTGCCTTTCGGTCGAAGAAACTCATAGATTTCTGCAACCGTTACCACATTGTCTTGGGGCATTCCACAACCTACTATGCTCAGGGGAATGGGTTGGCGGAGTCTTCAAACAAAACTTTGGTAAATATCATCAAGAAAACATTGCATGAAAACAAAAAATCATGGCACGATAAGTTGGTATTTTCTTTATGGGCAGATAGGCTAACCACCAAAAGGTCAATTGGCATGTCACCTTACCAGTTGGTCTATGGTACAGAGGCAGTTTTCCCTACTTCTCTAGGAGTACCTATCATGAAATTACTTCAAGAGGTGCAAGCTGAGCCAAATGACTCACAAAGAAGAATCAATTAGATGATCCATTTGCAGCAGACTAGAGAAGAAGTGTTCAACAAAACACAGGTCATCCAAGAAAACATCAAGAAGATCTTTGACAAACGAACCAAGGAGGATGATTTTGAGCTGGGAGACATGGTGTTGAAATGGGATGCCAGGAATGAAGACAAAGGAAAACATGGAAAATTTGATAATCTGTGGACAGGGCCATATACGATCCAAGCTTTCATAGGAAACAATGCCTTTTTTCTAAACAATGCTGATGGGTTAGATCTTCCAGGAGCACGAGTGAATGGCATGATGCTGAAACATTACATACCACCGCAGTAGAATATTTGAGTTTTCCACTCTCCATTGTATATACCATTTTAATTTCCATTTATTACTTGCAGTTTTCTGAGTGAGGAACATTAGTCAGTTGGTTGAAGTCCGAAGAGAAGGCCCTAAGGTGCTGATCATTGTTTTTCCATTTTTGAGAACAAAACCAATGAAGGCTACTAGATAGATTTGTTCAAAATGACAGGAACCAGGATTCTTGGCACTTAA
>ML777316.1:178884-209967 GCA_009831015.1 Picea engelmannii
CAACGCGGCCACTTGGAGCAGTTTATTAATGCAAAGAAAAAGATTACAGAGAGATTTTACAAGAGAGTTTCTCACAATCAATCATCAGCAAATTACCCTCCATGCTCTTTAAATAGAGATCATGGACCAATCGGGTGTTAAGCCACGGATCAATGGCCGTTAAGATCGAGGAGAGTATGAACCGTCGGATCACTCTATGTCGGGAACATATCGTGACCGTCGGATTTCCTAACTACAAATGCATACTAATGCATACTAAAGAAACACACTTTTACCTAACGACATATTAGACCAAGTAGATCTTAACTAACTCCTAAGTGTCTAAATATCCTAACAACAAATGATTTATCATTCTGCAAAGAAAAAAGAAAAAGACAAGAAAAGAAAAAGAAGAAAAAATAGAAAAGAAAAAGAAAAGAGGGCATAAAAGAATTAAAAGAAAGTCCCGATGCAATAACAATGACTTGGCCATACCTTTCAAGCATGGCCAAGTTCTTTTAAATTTAATGTTTCTAGGTTAGTGAATAAATCTGACCAGACTGTCTAATCCTGGTCAGATAGCCCTTAGGTTAGGTTAGTGAATAAATCTGACTAGACTGTCTAATCCTGGTTAGATAGCCCTTAGGTTAGGTTAGTGAATAAATCTGACCAGACTGTCTAATCCTGGTCAGATAGCCCTTAGGTTAGGTTAGTGAATAAATTTGACAAGACTGTCTAATCCTGGTCAGATAGCCCTTAGGTAAAGTAATTTCTTAACCCAACAGTTTAATCTGGGTTAATTGTCCTAGGAAGACAGGTTAGCAAGTAGGTCAGTTGCTTAATTTGTTTCACCACCCATGTAACCAGATTGATGAAAATTCTACACCATGTACCCTTTTCTTAAGAATAGTTTGGTTGATGTCCCCTTGGTGGTGTCTATGTGAAAAATTGGGAAAAACCCATAAAATGCTTTATATCCTAAGTTTTTCCCCAAGTACATATTTCTCCGCTCCCAGCTTATGTTTCTTGCACATCTCGACGGTTCTGATCCAGGTGCCAAGATTTACGATGCACATCGCATTCCGGACCCCCCCGACCATTCTGCTTTTAACCGGGGTGGGGGGGTCTGGAATCAATAATAACATGGGTGCTCATCTGGACGGCTCATGGAGGAGCGCTTAAATCTACAGTCCACATTGGATTTCGGAACCCCCCGTCTATTTTGCCTTTAATGGAGGGGGGGGGGGGGTCTGGAATGAGTATTAAAGAGCACGCTCAGATCTGCAGCCAGGAAACAAGCACGTAGATCAATGGATCACAATGGATTTCGGACCCCCCTTGTTGTTCTGTTTTTAACCAAAGGGGGGGGGGAGTCTAGAATGAATATTCCTTTCAGCGGGCCCGTGTTACATGTGGCATTGTCCTATTGGTCCAGAAGTCCTATCCATGTATGCCATCTGACAGTCTCCATCACTCAGAGATGTCATCCACCACTGAGCCACTTGTTCCGCTGATTCCCAAGTTACGTCCTATCCCATAACTGTTGTCAGTCCCTGTTGTCAGTACCTAACCCTCTTCACTCACGAACATCCCCTTTTGGCGACCTTTACCTCCAATCAACAACCTCCACGTCACTCGTCCGTATGCTTTGGCCACCATCAACTGCCACTTCATCCCTAGTGGCTCCTTGTCCATTTATTACAGGATAACATACCTGTTATCCTGCCGACCTGTCTCCCGCGTCCAACCGACCCCATTTTTGAATAAAAATACCATTATGACCCTTTCATTCGTTATTCATCCATCGCGCCAGAATCGTCCATCACTCCAGAAAACTTACCTATTATTCCTCCATTGCTTTCCGTCGCCTTCCTCCACAGCCAATAGACCCCACTAACATATTGTTTATTGCAGGTACTTATACAGAGATGGCGCCAAAGCCAAGACCAACGGAAGGAGAAGAAAATCCTTTTCTTCCTCCTCCTGTCGACCTGGACAAAATCCCATTGGTCGATAAAGATAGATTGATCGCAGATACCATTTGCGACTTCGATTTTTCAGACCTCCAGGCATGGCTCCGGGAGGTGTTTTTGGATCAGAGCGACTAAATTGGACACTGGGAGTCCAATTTACCCCTATATCCTTTCCCCCAGATCCATCACTTCCCCGAATTTGCCCTCAAATGCCAATCCCATTACATCCCCGACCAGAAGGCCATCATCTCTTCATCTGGAGACGTCCTCTTCTTCATCACTCCCGAAGACATTGACCAGATGATGCAAATTCCCCGTGTTGAATCTGCGTCCCCTTTCAATTTAGAAATCCTCACTGAGTTATATCAGAAAATGACCTTTCCTCATAGAGCTCAGATATTCAAGCTTTTCCTCCCCACTTCCGCTCAATTCCCTTCCACCAATCCCCTTTACCCTTCTTCCATGTTCTCCACCAAAGGAAACCAAATCATTTCTTCCCTTTGTGCCGTGCTTGGTTACTATTCTGACCAATGGGTAGATGAGCCCATCCTGGGTTTTCTGTCCATTTTCTCAAAGGATGAAAAGACCACAACGTAGTTCGACTACAACACCTTCTTGGTCGATAATATTCACGAACAATTCATGAATTTTGCCACAGAGGGCATGTCCATATATTCTTCCATACTGGCGTACATGTTTGTTTACTTTCAAGCTGAAAAATTCAGTTTCTCCATGCAGAAGATGGACGCAGATGGAAGGCCCCAACCAGTCACAGCATGGACTTCTCTTCTGAAGCGTAACTCTGTTGAATACGACTTCAAAGCTTTCACTGATCAGTTTTACCACCTGGTGGTAAGCATGTTGAGTGGCAGACCTGAGCCACGAATAAATGATGAAGTCTAGAGAATTCTGCATCTCTCGGACAATGCAAAGACATGAGACTGATACCTGTACCAAAATCACTCCGAGATCAGAGTTTTTGGGTGCGAATTGGCACCTTACAAACTACCTCAATATGTGCCAGTAAGAATCTTTGCGTTAGAATATATTAGACAGATAATGAATTCGGATGACATTCATTTTGTTTCCCTAAAGAAGAAGCAGCAATTGAGAATCAAGGGGTAGATTGGTTCTTTCATCTGCAATAGTCGAGGTGCCGGGGAAGAAGCTGACAGAATGTTAAAGGAGATGAAATTCTTTCAGAGTTTCACATGGCATTATGATCCATGCGGGATCATTTCATAAATGTGGGTGAGAAATAAGAATATCCCGTATGTACATGAATCCAAACCTGAGATCGAAAAATTTGCAAATCAGACTGTATGGGTGCCTGACACCTTAGTCGAAATGGAACAACAAGTTGAAGTGGAATAGAAGGTGCCCTCGAGGAATGTGCCACCCACCACCACACCTCAGGTTCCCAATTAAAAAAGGCCTCGATAAGAGTCATCTCCACCTGTAACAGAGGTGTCATCAGAGGAGTTCCAGATGCACACCAAGAGGCCAAAGACAGTTTCAACGCCTGGCATGACAGTAGAATAGGAAGTGCCTCCTACCACAGTAACTACCCCAATGATCAAGGCGGTCATTCTCCCTTTTGGTTCGAGCCAGCATAAGGCAATCACAATAGCAATACCGAAGAAATCCATAGATTCTCCCTTGGATACTCAGCCAAGAAAAACTAGGCCCAAGTTGGGCATTTTCGAAAAGTATGAATTGATCAAGAAGAAGAACCAGACCCTCACTAGCAGTACTTATGCCCAGTTTCGGAAGAAATCATCCACAACTCAGCATAGTCTTCTTTCATCATTTGACATATAAAAGGGTAGGATGCACATGGCTTACCTCCAAGCACAGGTACCGGATCCCAAGGTGATCTCAGACTACAAAAGGGCCACCTTCGAATTCCAGGCGAAGGACATGCATCCAGCAGATCAGATGGATCTGCACAAACAAACAGGGGATATGGTTTTTCACACATTGGCCCACGCTTCAGCTTCTGCAACAAAATTTCAGGTTTCATTGAACAATGCTCAGACACAACTCAAGCTGGAGAAAATATCATCTTTCGCAAAAGACAACAGAATCAAGACGTTGGAGGAGCTGGTACTCAAGATCGGCTATGATCCTGCAAACTTCAAAGAGACAGAAGAGATGATAAAGAAGAAAAATACTGATATCGTATCCTTAAGAAAACAGCTGAAGCTCCCGCCCACAGAGGACTCACAGGTGAAGGAGATAGCAGAGAAGGAAGGTGAGAAGGATGAGATGCTAAAGTTACTCATGGAGCAGAATGCTCAGCTCAAAGAGATGGAGGCTGAGATGGAGAGACTCCTAAAGGAGAAAGAGAAGATGAAGCCAATGGAAAGCATTCCATTAAGTGCTATCCCAATTGCAGGATTGAGCACAACAACAGTGACAGCCATTCCGTCTGCAACACTAGTGTCACTACCAGAAGGAACAACAGACCTTGCCAATTCCATGGAGAAGATGAACCTGCAAGAGACAGAAATCAACAGTCTTAAGAAAGAAGTGGAGAACCTCCAAGAGCTCAAGACTTCCTTCCAGACAAGCCTATCCAAAGAAAAGCAGGTAAATGAGCATATCAGGAAGGAGTTACAGAAGCTCCAAAAGCAAACAATGGCGGGGAAGACTTTGGCTGAGTTCAAAGAGATTGTATGGACAGACATCACCAAGTCCATAAATGAAATCTGGCCAATGATTCAAATCATGTTTGAACAAAATGAGTTTCTCCAGAGGAGCAAACAGGATGTTGAGAAAATCAGAGTGGAATTGGGAGACATGACAGCACAAGCAAATGAGATCATCAGGTTCCTGAATTCCAAGACCAGAGAGGAACTAGAAGAACTAAAGATCGAGGACAGAACAGAGACTATACTTGAAGTAAAAAGGGTTTTAACCAAGAGAAGTCTAATGCTTCATCTTGAGGAAAAGGTTCAAGTCATGGATCAAGGAGTACATAAGTTCTTTATTAAGATTGATGCTCTCCAAAAGAAAGGCCTACCTGGTCTGAAGGTCATTAATGACAAGCTAATGACATTCCCTGATTACAAGAAGAGATCGATTGAAGTGTCTAAGGACAGTTCCAAGTTTGCAGGGATACAAGGGAGCATCACAGGCAAAGCATTCATGGATGCCCTACAGTTGGATATTAGTATCCAACACGAGATTAAATACATATTCCTCATTAAGCCTACATTTGCTAAGTATACAGACATGGATGAAGTGTATCAGAGATTACTTAAAGTCACAGTGCCAAGTCATCTCAGATGGGAAGAACTTTGTGATCTATTAGATTAGTAGATGAGCTGTCACAATCCAGTCACCTATCCAGTCAGAAGAGGTTGCGAAGGCACCTCGCCAATGGCCTACCCCAGAAATTCCGCATGCAGTTGTATCGAGTCATCAAGCAGTTTTGATTAGTTAAATTAGTTAGACTAAAAATAGAATGAGCACGTCCTGATCAGTTATGACAGGAACGCTTGTAATTTGAATAATAAATACTTCAACTTTCGAAGTATTGAGGGTTGTTGATTTGCACACCCTATCGCTATCAAACTGTACTATTTTTGAAGAGATCTGCCATTAATAAAGAGGAGGCACTTTTACAGGATTCTTGCATATGTTCACTGGTGATGTCGATTTTCTAAGTTGAATGTTTTTCTTTCTTTGTAATCATTATGTTTTTTGGACCTAATCTTTATGAGTAGCGTAATGTTGCAGGATTTATCTTTGATACCCTGTTTCCGATTTTAAAGATTTTATTGTTTATCTTCTGATATCTTCGATTAAGAAATTCTTAACTGCTTGTTAGTTGAAGTTATTTTTCTTATCTTTTCTTCTATCCATCATTTTAATTACTAAAGATCCAGTGAGTATATTATCTCTCCCCGTGAAGTTCTTCTTTGGCATTTCTGGTTGTATCTCATATCTAATTAAACACAGACCCCATAGCCCAATGGATGTGTAGACCGTCTCAACCAATTTTAAAAACTCCTTGACAACAAAACCAACAGTTTCTTTACCTAGCCTAATACCTGAAATTAAAATCAAAGCTAAAACATATAGAGAGATCCGTCTCTGAAGCTGGAAGGGCTAGATCCCAGCTTTAAAAGTGGTTGGATAAGGTTACCTTTGTAGATTTCTTCTCTTTCAACCTCCAGGAAATTTACCAAGTGCTAACAGGAGGTTCATGGATAAAGCAGACAATAAATCCCATTACACCTATTGCAAAATATGTGTAGAGTTCGACCTAGAAGTCGGGCTTCCAGAAGCGGTAAAGATCATTGTAGGATGATGGCATCATTATCAAAAACTTGACTACAAGCAATTGTTGTTCAAGTGTAGGAACTGCCACAAACATGGCCATTTCTAGTGGAACTATCCTAAATTCAGCCTCCTGCAAAAGAAGATTTGGAAGGATGGTAGAAGGTAAAGAAAGGCAAGGCAACAAAGCCAAAAGAGACAAAATATCGAGATCCAATGAAGAAAAACCATCCAAGCTTAGAAGTCATGGAAGGATCAACAAAAACTGCCAAAGTAGAAGAATCCAAAGAAAATGACCCGAAGGCCACTGTAACACCTGAACCATTACCTGAACCACCAAATACAAAAGTCCCTTTTAAATAACAAGATGAGAACATAATTCTAAGCACTGAATCTGGAGGAGATTCAAATGGAGGATCTTGGAACTCAAGAAAGGCCCTCGAGAGGAAGGAAACCTGAGAAAAAGAAAATAGAAGAGCAGTCCTACTAGGATGTAGTGCAAGGATATCAACAAACACCAGAACCCCACGGAAACAAGGAAGGGCCTCGAAAGGATCCACCACCCCCCAAAATGTTAAATAATGCAGTACGTCTCCTCGAATTGTAGAAGATTCATAAGAAAAATAAAAGAAGAAGCCCTGAGAGATCTAGTCCGCATGTCAAAGACCGAGGTACTCCTAATCCAGGGGACTAAACTGGAGGAAACCGATCTCCTTCGTGCTAGTAACTCATTTTGGAAAAAAGGCTCAGGAAAATTCGTTAATGCTAAAGGGGACTCGGGAGGAATAGGCACCTTCTAGGACACCTCAAAATTAGACTTGATTGAAGAAGATTGAAACACTCACTGGATCTTCACCAAACTGCTCCATAAACATTCGAGACACAAGGTAAGTCTGTTTAACCTCTACATTCCATCTTTTCTTTCAGAAAATAAGACCTGTTGGGACTCTCTAAAACTCTTCCTTAGCGATTATATTACTGAAAATATAGTAATCACCTGTGATCTCAATGTAATCCTCTCAATTTTGGAAACAAAAGGGGGCTCACTAGTCCGCGATCTAGCAAGAGAATGGGTGGAAGATTTTATGCTAGAATGGGATCTTGAGGATTTCAAGCCAGCCCGAGGAAAGTATACATGGTCCAATAAATGACTAGGCCCAGGACATATTGCAGCTCGAATGAATATATTCCTTGTCCAATCCTCTTTTTTGACACATGGCCTTATGGCTAGCTCAAAACTCCTTCCAAACTATACCTCAAACCATAAACCCATTCTGCTAACTCTCGATCCTGGGTGAAACTTGGGTCCTATCCCCTTCTGATTCAACCAACTTTGGACCAACCAAGAAGGATTCTAGGAGGTCGTATCTAATTTTTGGAAAACAAATATGATTGGTTCCCCTTTCTTCATCTGGGAAGAAAACATCCGAGGACTCAAAAAGGAACTCAAAGCTTGGGCAAAAAACATCAGCTCCCCAACCTCTAAGAAGAATCGTATACAAAATTCCATGGATCACCTTCAGTATGCCTTATAAGACTCTCCTCTGAACCAATATTGTCTTTCCCAATAGGTCATCCTCCAAAAATCCCTCCATCAAGCCTATAGAACATAAGAAGATTACTTGAGAGTGAAATCAAGAAACCTTTGGCTCCAAGCAGGGGATAAAAATACAACCTTCTTCCACAAGCAAATGGAGGCTCAAAAGAACTTCAACATGGTCACTAAAATAAACTCACAAGACCAAGTCATCAAATATTTTAAGGGAATTAAGAAAATCTCTCATTCCTTTTTCAAAGATCTATTCACTGCCCCAGAAGTTGATCCCTTAGCTCCAATGAGCTACCCTCTCTCTTCGATTCTGGAGCTGGTGGGCAATAATGAAAAAAAAAACTGACAGCCCCAATAAGAATGCAAGAGATAAGAAGAGCCTTAAACCAAATGGATCCTGAAAAAGCCCCTGGTTCGAATGTGTTCACAACTCGATTCTATAACTCCTGCTAGCCTATTATTAATAAAGATCTCCTAAGAATGGTCAAGAAATCACAGAACTGTACCAAGATGGGAGGAAGAACCAACTCTTCCTTCCTAGCATTAATTCCCAAAGAAAAAGGTTCCAAAAACTTCAGCAAATTCTTACCCATCTCCTTGTACAACACATGCTACAAGATCATCATGAAAATTATAGCTAACAGACTGAAGAATTTTATCCCAATAATTATCCTGAAAAATCAAGGAGGCATCATAAAAGGAAGGCAAATCTTGGATAATATCACTCTGGTCCAAGTGGTCATTCACTCAATATTCCAGAGAAAAGATAAAGGTATGATAGTTAAACTCGATCTTGCAAATGCTTTTGATAAACATCATCTTGAATTTCTTTTTGATGTGATGCACAAGATAGGATTTGAAAAAAGATTCATAAATTGGGTCGAGGCTTGCATCTCCTACCCCTGGATCGCTCCACTCGAAAATGGTCACCCCTCAGAATTATTCAAAGCCACAAGGGGCTTACGACAAGGCTTCCCCCTATCTCCTCTGCTCTATTCCATCCAAGCTTCTATTCTAAACTTCCAATTAGACAAATGCCTCCAGAACAGATCACTTTTAGGAATAAAAATGGCCCACAATGTCAAAGATATCAACCACGTGCATTTTGTTGATGACACCTTATTACTAAGAAGAGCCAAAAACAACTTTGCAAGGCTCTTCAAAACAGAGATAGATATGTATAAGGAAGTTTCAGGCAGCGAAATAAGTCTCCACAAAAGTAAGATCTTTGGCTGGAACTGCACGATTTGAGAAATCACTAACATTTCCAAAATTTTTGGAATGGAAGCTAAAATCACCTGGGACTCAATCAAGTATCTAGGTGTTCCATTATTCAAATCAACCCCCAGAGTGAGCCACTGGCTACCTCTCCTACAAAAGTTGAAGCTCATAATTCAGTTCTGGGGGGGAAGCTAGCTAAGTTTGTCAGGGAAAGTAGTCATGATTAGGTCTATCCTAACTAGCCTTCCACTTTACCAGAACTCAATCCTCCTAGCCCCTAAAATGATAATGCTCAAATTTTATGGGATGATGTGAGGTTTCCTCTAGGAAGGAGGTAGGAACAATGAAAGGAAACTTCATCTAGTCAGCTGCAACAAGATTAAAAATCCTCTCCTTGAAGGTGGCTCGCAAATCCGAGATGTGGCCACCCAAAACCTTGCAATGGGGGCCAAAATTATGTGGCTTTTAGTGTCGGGTAAAAACACTTGGAGTAAGAGAAATCTTTGCAAAAAATACTTCTTGGGACATAGAGATAGATGAATGGATCACCCCCCAAAAATTTTGAAAGGCTCCCCGATATTCTCTCTCTGCCTCGGAGCGCTCCATCACCTGAAAGAAAAACTCACCTGGATTCCTGGCAATGGAAATAAAATTAAGATCTGGATGGACTCTATTCTCATCTCCATGCGTCTTAATCAAACACAAGGTATCGAAAATATAAAAACCTGGCTGAAAAATAACAACTACAGAACACTCTGGGATATTTCGGAATGGGGTGAAGGTCAGAAATCTCCCTGGAAAATGTGGACACTAGGAGACTACCCTGATATTCTGGAGGTAGAAGTCAAGATCCAGCTGGAAGCGCTCCAAGGGAAGTCCCCATGCAAGGCCAATTTAAAATAAAAATGAGGCTGGGGGGACTCGACGGGGAAATACACTACAGTTGTTGGTTACAAGGCGATACAATCAATACCTAATGTACCCCCAAACCCCACTCCTTCAAAAAAAATTTGGCATTATACCTCTGTCCCCAAAATTGACATGTTCAATTGGACCCTGATTCACAAAAGCGCCCTGACCACTAAAAACTTAAAGAAGAAAGGTTGGGAAGGTCCTTCTCGCTGTCCGTTGTCTTTGGAGGCCGAAGAAACTGGAGACCATTGTTTCATTGACTATTTGTACATGGGAGAGGTCTAGACTCATTTCATCAACCCCTTAAGCATTCGACTTCCCCCTTCATTGACCAAGTTGATAAGCAAATGGAAGGATCTTGCCCAGTTTTGTTTGAGGAAAAAGAACCTCCTTAAAACCTATTGGATGTGTCTCCCTAATTTCCTATTTTTGAATGTTTGTATTGAAAGAAATAGCAGAATATTTCGTGAGGAAAGAAGAACACCGTCTCAGGTCGCTCTAAACATAAAAGCCATGATAGGGGAAGCCCTGAACACCAAATAGACTCTCAAGAAATATGAACCTCTAAAATTGGAGGAATACCATTGGCTCAAAGATTATGTCCCAAGTCATCTAAGAAGAGAGACCCTCACAAGCCCCCAAAAAGAAAGATGGAAAATCAGAATGTATGAGCAAGAGTTTATTAAATGGCGCTCATCCCTAGAAAACCACTGCCTCTTCTTCGACAGGGCCTCGAAAGGGAATCCCGACACTATAGGAGAGGGGGGTGGGTTATATGGATCCATTGGGAAATATAGACCTAACCTTTGCCTGGGGCCTCAGAATAAACACTAACAATCATGCAAAAATTCTAGCCCTATGGCAGGGACTAAATCTGGCAATTGAATGAAATCTACATAATCTAGTAATTTTCGGAGATTCCAGGATCATTATTCAGGCCATCATCTCAAAAAATAAACCAAATAATCTCCAGTTGTCCCAAGTCTACTGCAAGGTAATCCTCCTTCTCTCCAATTTCATAACAACTAAAATCTATCATATTCTCAGAGACCTAAACACTCTAGTAGACGTTGAGGCTAATAGAGGATCACTTCTGAGAAAGAGTACACTTCAAGTGAATGGAGAAGACAAGAGCTCTTCAATCCCATGACCCTCAGTCACACTCACCATCCTTGACTTGGTAGGTTCAAAATCTTCCCCTCTCTTAAGAGAATCTGAAGTACTACAAAGACAATCATGCCCCCTCCCTCCTAGAGAAGTTCCCCTCCATTTGCAGGCAGCAAACAAATCGAGCAAAGATTCGAGGTATAGAGTAGGTATGGGGGAAAATATGTCACCCTTGTGACACTGTAGACATAAATTTTTATAAAACACATCAGACATTGCAACATAACACCAATCTTCCCCTTCCCCAGTGCGACAATCACAAATCATTGATCTCATCGTGTAAGGGAAGGAAAGTGGTGATGGATTCGTCCTCAAATCCAAAACCTTCTCTGGAAAAAAGGATCATAGATATGCAGATCGATCTAGATAGGATCAAAGAACTGGTCAAGGAGCATACCAAGTTAATGCTCAACTTGGACACCGTAGGAGAAAACTGTTGGGAATCTCTGAATCGAGAACTCAAATCACTCAAAGAGGATGTCACCAGCGAAGTCAAAGTTCACTTCAAAGATATGGAAAATATTGTAGGAGGAATGCACTACCGGATTAGCAAGATATAAGCGAAGTTCGATAATCTCTCCAAATATTGTCCCAAAGAATCAAAGCCCCAGGAGAATTTCAACGAAGACTAGACCCCTTCCGCCCAACTCTCTATGTTTCTCAGATCTCTACTCCTTTGTTTTCGACAGCTAAGTCAAATTTCTTTGGCATCCCTCGAGGCACCCATCCATTCTCTGGAATTTTTTAACATGGACTTGAGGCAAATGCTTGAGAATTTGTTGTTCGTCTATGGCTTGTAAAGTACCCGACAACTTATTTGCCAGTCCTTAATCTATAAAAAAAAAACATTAACCATTTCTATAAAAAATAAAACAATGAACATGATAGCATATGTTGATGGTTTGGAAACTCATTAATACATGTGACTTATCCCTATATATCATTGCACAATTGAAAAATATTGAAATGGATGTGGTTCATGTGTTTTATTTGTTCAATTCTTTGGAGGCATTCCTTGCAATATGAGTAGGGATCTATATTTTTCTTCTCCATTTATATCTTATTGATCCCACTAGTCATACAGATACAAGATAGCTTGACCTAATCACTAGGTTTTCCATGTTTTTAGGAAGAGGAGGGGAAATATCCACAATTAGTCATCCTTTCCTCCACTTGTTCAATTTTATAGAGAAATTACTTTCCATATGAGTAGGTATCCATAGCGTGCTTCTCTATGTATATCATATTCATCCCGCTAACTATAGAAATTCAAGGCCTAGCCTAATCAACAGTTTGCTCATGTTTTTAAAAAGAGGAGGAAAAATATCTACAAGTGGACTCCTCTTATGTAAAAGAACTACCAATTTATAACTTTTTCACTAACAATTTTACAGATAAGGAAAATACCTAAGGTAGGAAATCATGGCCTAGATCTAATTATATTGTAATATGTTATGACTAATATGAAGTCAAGAGAAATCCCCAATGATGATGATGATTCATTATTTAATTATGGAATACACCCTAATGTGCCTTCATCTGTGACACCTCTTTTATATGACTTCTTAGGGACATTGTGTCACTATGTTGCATGGGTCATTTCTGTTATGTATTTTTTATATAATTTATGGTCAAATTCAACACATGTGAGTGGTTTCGTACATATCAAACACATTTATGAGTTTATTTTGTTGAATATGCATGTGTCCCCCTCCCCCACTCCACCCCCCACTCCCCCCCACTTTTTTTGTAAGAAATAAATTGGTATTACCTTCTTAAAAACAAAGAATTTACATGCATAGTATCCTTAAGCTTGGGTTTACAACATTTGAATCCAACCCAAGCACAATAATATTGCAAAAAGAAAACATCCTTGGTGGATTGAAAAAACTGTAGATGTTTTATTGTTACTCTAGACATATTGCAAAATGTTAACATCACTATAAGAAAAAAAAAAATGGAACCTGAACTAAGACACCAAAAAGGTTGAAAACAACAACTAGATTCCTCTAACACATTAGTAATCAAACCAAGGATACTTTTTTCAATGAGGGATGACTATGTGGAGCAACGACAATGGAATGGGATGCTTTGGGTTAGCTAGAAATAGGGATGCCTTCTCCTGAACATTCCAGGGACTCCCCAAGTTGGAACAAAGATCCAATAACATAGTAACCTTGTGGTGCAACTACTCTATTTTGAATTTCAAGCATGCAACCTCATTCAAAACCTCAAAGAGTAGATTTATATGAGCCTTCTCCATGTGAGGATCCTCGACCACTGCACGAGGGTGGTGTTCCCTACGAGGAGAATTAAAATTTTGAGATGGATGGAAGAAATCCTCTATGGACTTGGCCTCTTTAGAATGTACATTGATCTTCATAGGAGGGTTCATGACCAGTTGACTACAAAAATTTCCTAATAGGATTACCTCACCCATGGCCATTGTGAAATGTTTCTCCCATATGATGTGACACCCTCAAGAGAGTGAATCCTTCAAAACTTACCTTAATTCAAACATTTCCACTTGATTTCCCATATCCTTGTTCATAAAAACACTCATATTAACCGAATTTTTGGCCTCCTATGGAAATTTTCCACTTGATAGAAGTGGTCTACCCTACTAGAAATACCTTTGCCAACAATCTCCTTTTCCTCTACAAACTAACCCATATTCCCATACAAGAGGAATTATAAGGGGAATAATGCACAACACAAAGCAGGTCAAGGGGGGGTTTGTGGATATTCCGTCAAACCACCAATAGAATCACTAAGTGTTATGCTCCCAGATTGAGTCTTCAACAAAAAACATCTAAACCAGGTGTATATTGGTGGCCACCCACCTATTTCAACTGCCTCCTCTTGTAATTTTTCTGTTCAGAACATTGTTTTGCACTTATTTGTAAGTGTGGGTTCTACGCTTCTGGGCCTATCTGAAGCCCTACACATCTTCCAGGTGGATACTGGTGGCCTCCCACTTGATCCAAATGACTTATTTTGTATGTTTTCATGTCAACACATCTTGTTGTACTTCCAGGGTTGTTTTTTGTCCCTAAAAAGTTTTTTTTGGCTCTCCACAGTCAAACTGTAGATAGAGTTAAAGTTTGATGATGTAATGCATATTTCTCAAAAATATCTTTCTAGCAAGCTATCACGCAGCTAAAATGAAGATCGTATGCAAAATTTACAACCATGGGAATTTAATGTACTAAATTATCCAAATGGGCCCCCCATGAGTTTTGGCGTTTCATCTCCTAGGGTTAGGTTTTTGGATGTGTATGGTTTTGGAATTCATGTTTATCATAAAAAGGCCTTCAGAGCATCATTGTAACTATCTTCTAGCATATAAGCCTAGCTGTCACATCTCTTCTCGGAGATAAAGTTGCCACCATTCCAGTGAGTCTTGCGCTCTGTATTTTTACAGTCTCTTTACAATTCTCTCATTAATAGAAATCAAGTATTGTTGTATTTCTTTGTTTCTGGAAATTTTCATGAGTACTTCATTGTAATTCATCTTATTTCGTTTAGTTTTGAAAATAATCCATATCAGTGGTATCAGAGTAAGTTGATTGATCATTTTTTCATACATGTCCCCCACGAGGTCTGAGTATTGCTAGTTGGGTCTCAAGGTTGTCTCTCTTGAGGAAAATAACTCTCGCACACCCAAGAAATCCTTCATGGCATTAGAAAAGAAAAATGACGGAGCATAAGATTCTATCAAATTGTTTCTTGAGAAATCTCTCACATGACAAAGGGACTAAATGATGGATTATTTTTCACACATCCTTCAACGTGTGCCAGATAGATGTAGATGCCATAGAAAAATGGTTAAATCTCTTAGAAGGAAATTTATGTGTTTAAATATTTTTTGGCAGGGAAAAGATCACCTTCGCACTCCTCAAGGCTCTCTCCCATGTCAAACATTGGTGGGAAAATTACTAGGAGCAATGTTCCACAGAGGAATATGGAATATATAGGGTCGATCTCACTTGGGATTATTTTGTGGATGTGGTCAAAGAATAGTACTATCCTATTGATAACTATGAAGAGTAGTACATGAGATGGACCACACTGTGACAAGAGAAGAGACAAATAGTGTCGGAGTTCACAAATACTTTCCATACTTTTCTCACAAAGTTGGGTATCGAAGACTCTAAGTGACATCTGGCTCTAAAATACAGTGGGGCTCTACATACGTACATCAAAACTGAAATGGACTTCCTAAATATCTCATCATTGGGAGCTTCCTATCGATATGATGTTAAAATCAATCATAAATTTAGTCACCAGAACAAATGGGAATTAGGTTCTGCAAATTTGCAACAACCAAAACACTGTAAAGACATCCCTAACTAACAACCTCTAGAAAACTAGTCCAAGATGTAGGAAAAGAAGGGTAAAGGAAAGACGAAGAATGACACTAGGAAGTGGTGTGAGTTCCAGAAAATCCTTTGGCACAACACCGATGAATGTCGCTTGAAAACATCATTGGTGGATGAGGTCAAAGACACAGAGTCGAACCTTGATTCAAAATTCGATCTAGAAAATATTGAAAACAAATAGATCATAGACGCAAACCGCACTACTACTTTCACGACCACAATAATTTAACCAGAAGAACCAGTAGATATTGAAGAGGGGGAGCACCTCTTCCATTCACATATGTGGGTGAAGAAGACCCCATTGCATTTCATTGTTGATAACGACAACCAAAAGAACCTCACCTCAACTAAGGTCGTCAAACAATTGGGGGTGTTGACAACACCATACCCATAACCATACAACATCGGGTGGCTTCACCAGGGACGAGATCATCATGTTAGCTAGAAGTGTTTAATGTCTTATGGCATCCATCCCTTCAAGGATGAGCTAGTGTGTGATGTTTCCCCTGTTCATGTCTAGGATGTTTTCTTGGGCCAACCATATATGTGGAAACATCATGTTTTCAATGTGTCTAGAATTCATAGTGTCATTATTACTTTGGGAAGTCATCTCTATAGGATGTCAGAGGTAGTTCTGACTACTGCTCCACCAAAATAGTGTTTCAAGGTAATCTCTCATACTGCAAAATTCATCATCATCACAGTATGTTGAAAGGATGCACAGAAGACCACTGCAACCACTGCATCCTCAACACCTTCTATCAAGCAAAAACATATTGTTGAAGAGAAACAAGATATTTTTTCTTCACCTACAATGGTGACTACACAATTCCCCATCAAACCTAGAGACAATAAGTTGGTGGAACAAATTCAATCCCTTCAACAATAGGTTTGTAACAGTCTTCCACAAGCCAAGAACCACAACTTCTCCAACGTGAAATGCATCTCACCAAGCTTCAAATTCAAAAAAAAAATTCTCTCTTCCCTAGGCACTCAACGAAATGGAGACCATTGCTTCCTAAGGGGGGAGGATTGATCCAGTTGGATATTTGTGGCCACCCACCTGTTCCAAATGGATCCTCTTGTCATTTTTTAGTTCAATACATTCTTCTATGCTTCTTTGTAAGTGTGGGGTGTACACTTCCAGGGTTGTATGAATCCCTACAAATCTTCCAGGTGGATACTTATGGCCTCACACCTGATCCAACTTCCTTATTTTGTATGTTTGCATGTCAACACATCTTGTTGTAATTCGAGGGCCGTCTTCAATCCCTAAACAATGTTTTTTTGGCTCTCTACAATCAAATTGTAGATGGAGATAGAGTTTGATCATTTAATGCATAGTTTTGGAAAAGAGCTTTCCAACGGGCTATCACGCACCTAAAACAAAGTTTGTATGCAAAAGTTGCGACCCCGTGAAGTTAATGTAGTAACTTACCCAAATAGGGCCCCCATGACTTTTGACGTTTCATCTCCTAGGGTTAGTTTTTTGGATGTTTAGGATTTTGACATTCATCTTTATCATAAAAAGGCCTTCAGGTCCTCATTGTAATCATATTCTCACGAATTAGCATAGCTGTCACATCTCTTATCACAGATAAAGTTTCCACCATGCTAATGAGTCATGCACACTATATTTTTATAGTCTCTTTACAATTCTTTCATTAATAGAAATCAAATATTGTTGTATTTCTCTATTTTTGGAAATTTTCATGAGTACTTCATTGTAATTCCTCTTCATTCAATTCGTTCCGAAAATAATCCAGATCAACATCCCTTCATACTCTACCATCCCCATCCTAGAGTAGGAAAACATTAGAGGCAGAGTGAGCATAATGATTGTTCGAATGACCTGAGTATTACTTCCATCCATATCACCTATAATAGGAACCATAGGCACACACTCCACACCTCTGGTCTATATTATGAGCTAGTTCGGGCGGATATATGTATAGTCTTCCATACATCCACCTGGTATAATGGGAGGCCATGTGACGGGATTGTCATTTCCCAATTATACTTGCATTAATCTTATAATAACACCCCATCTCTGGGTGTTACCTCCATTTGTTTAATCTGAATTATTCCATGTACATATTTGGAGAATACAAATAGTCAAAATAAAAATTATGATAAAATATAAGTATTGTTCCATATTTTACACAACATTATTACAACATAAACCACTACCATATTAGTCTACATTATAAAACACATATTCAATAAAGGTTATGGTCATATATTCAAATAGTGTATGAAGAATTCTTATATTTGAATAGAACTCATGCACACAACTTCACATGTTTGGAGGACATGATATGTTCGTTCACTGTTGTTGTTTTTCTGTTTTTCATTTGTTGTCTCTATCATGTATTAATGAATATTTCCTAACTTTTTTATGAATCACCATATATTATATGATAGTCATGGACATATCCCTATTTTTATCATGTATTAATGAATATTTCCTAACTTTTCTATGAATCACCATATATTATATGATAGTTATAGACTTATTCCTATTTTTTCATTGGTTTATTTTTATTATCATTAAAATTTGTCTAATTTAATTTATCGTTCTAAAAAATTAAGTAATATGATACATTTCCATCACTCCCAAGGTTTCATTCAAGTTCTAAGGTTTCAATCTTGCTTTGTAAGTCTTTCAATGTGTTTATTTTCCTAATAAAACTTTAACATCATGATTAAATATCAAAACAATTAAAAAAAATTAACATTATTTAGGATAAACAATACAATAATAGACCAATTATAAACATAAATAATAATAATAATATAGTATTAAAATTTTAACTATTATAGAAACTAAACTTTACAATGGAACATACAATTAAAAAAAATTAACATTATTTAGGATAAACAATACAATAATAAATCAATTATAAACATAAATAATAATAATAATAATATATTATTAAAATTTTAACTATTATAGAAACTAAACTTTACAATGGAACATAGTATTGTTTAAAATATAATTGAAAATACAATTCTAACATATTCATCAAAGTGAAAATCTATTGTTTAAAATTATACATTCATACAATATGAAAACAAAGTTAAAATCTATTGTTTAAAGTTATACATTCATACAATATGAAAATATTATTCTAGGCACTTTGGTATCACCATTTTATATGTCATTTCAAAAATACAATTTTGTATTTCAAATTTATAAAAAAAAATATATTTTAATATGAATATTATATAAATATATTTTTTAGAAAATAAAAAGTATTTAAAATTTATATTAACATAAATTAATTCAAAATTATTATTTTTATGATATTATATATATATATATATATATATATATATATATAATAGTTTTTATATATTAAAATTTAAAAAAATAAAAAATAAAAAATAAATTTATTATGCATCATTATAAATGAGAAAATAATAAAAAAGTTTACAAACAATACTAAAAGAAGTATATAAGCATAATCTTAAAACATAGTACTATTTCCTATAAGTAATATTATAGCATAGTAAATTTGTCTTAGAGTAGACATTTTCATATAATCCAACTAAGGAAAGATGACACGTACTAGAGTTGGTTAGCTTGGATGTTATAGATGTCCTCAATTAAAGAAAGAGAACACATACTTGAGTTTGTCAAGATGAAGATTATACATGTGCTTAATTATTTAATAATATTAGATTGAATAATTTTTATGATGATAATTATAATAATAGATTAAACATGATGATAATTATAATAATATATTAAACAATTGTGATGATATTTATTAGCAATTTTATAATGATTTATAAAAAAAATTAATTCAAAATTATGTTAAAATTAAAATTAAAATTAAATAATGCGTGAGCACTTTAATTTAGGTGAAAAATACTTTTGTCAATTTTCTAAAACATATGTATGTGAGATAGTTGGTAATTTTGGTTAATTTATTTTGTATCAAAAATGAATTTCTAATAAATAAAAATAAAATATTTTCTCAAATTAATATTATTTGTCAAAACTAGAAGTTGCGGAGATTTCCCCTTAAGGTTGAGAAGGTTACGAGGAGGTAATCAATTTGACTCTCTTCAACCTCTTGAAAGTCAAAACCTTGAAAGTTACTTTTGATGCATTGTCTTGGTTACTCTGTGTCTATAAGGAAAATTAATCTACACCTACCATTTCAGAAAATAAAAAAGACATTCAGAATCACTTTAAAAACTTGTGCATGTATTTACTAATAATATTGTAAAAAAGAAAATCAACCTTTTACTTTAAATTTAGTAAAAAAAAACAATAAATATAAAACATAATTTAAAAATAAGAATAAAGTTTTAAATCCACCCTTGGATAATATGATACTCTAATTTATGGGTTATTCATAAAACACTCATAAAATTATGACTCAAAATTTTTAATTCCTACCTATACATCCCAAAAGCTATAGGAAGCTCCTAGCTATATCATGTTGAAAATTTACAAACAATATTATTTTCTCTACCATTCCACTTGTTTTAGTTACACTTTTACACCAAATTAAAAGATAAATAAATTAGACATAAAACAATACAATTTTACACCGTGTTAGAAGATAAAAGTTATGCATAAAATAAGATTTTTCAAAAATCAACAAGCTACATAAAACAAATCACATGCTCATTCATTCATATCATGTTGAGAATTTACAAACAAGATTGTTTTCTCTACCATTCCACTTGTTTTAGTTACACTTTTATACCATATTAAAATATAAATAAATTAGACATAAAACAATACATTTTTATACAATGCTAAAAGATAAATAAATTATAAATAAAACAAAATTTATCAAAAATCAACAAGCTACTATAAAACAAATCACATGCTCATTCATTCATAAAATAAACTCTAAATGATCCCTTATAAATATGTTTAACGATCCCCCAAACAACTTTAATAAAATATAAATAAATGTTAGTTAATTATTTTTTGTTGCAACAATCCACCAAAAAAAACAGTGAAACTTTTGACTATTATGATTTTCATTTCTTATCAAGAAACATTTAACATTTCTATAATATTTTCAAACATAATATTTTACTTAATCTCATCCATCAATTTTAAAGGTCTTGCTCATGTATCAACTTATAATGTTAAATGTTTTTTTCTCCCAAACATTATTCCTAAGGATGCTAATTAAACTACAAATATATATTGATTAAATATTCCCCTAATTAAACAAAAAATAAATACTTCTGTGTGTAATAATAAAAAAAATATATAAAAGTTTTGAACATTATGATTTTCATTTTCTATCGAGAAAGGTTTAGCATTTCTATAATATTTTGAAACATAATATTTTACGTAGTCTCATCCATCATTTCAAAAGGTTTTGCTCATGCATCAACCTATAGTGAAGACGGCATAAAAATCTGATTAAAATAACTGACACTATGTCATGTTAGAAGCGTTAGAGAAGATTCTATAAAATATGATCCAATCACTTGAAGCTATGTCACGTTACAAGCCTTATCACCCTAGAGATTCGGATGAAATCGTAAAAGCCATTAACCTGAAGACAGAATTTGACAAACAGGAGGAATCCATTCTGTTCGCTACTCATTTATTAGTTTCAATGTTTTGGAGTCTGGACACTAGTCTGCAAATTACAACGCTCTTTTACAGAGGTAATTCTTTCTGACGCAAGTCATTAGCTTCTTTGACTCTTAAAGGGGGAGATTTACTCGAGAGAGTCACCCGTGATAAATTAGGCTTTCGCTGTTGTTCATAGAAATTCAACCCAAAAGGGCCCTACTTTACAGTCGAAAGCAATTACTCCGCTCTTAGAGATCTGCGCTCTTCAAGGGGGACGATTTATACTGGAGGTCCCCGCGGTGGATTAAGATGTCGCTGCTGTTCATAGAGATCCAACACAGTCCATGGTGCGGGGGAAATGGGCCTAGTTTATTGTGGAAAGCAAATATACAGATATGGATTCTGTGCATTCCTCTGGAGCCCTAAAATACCATAGCAACCAATGAAATAATATCCACTGAATCCGATTGTCCGCATCAGAACAGGAGCCAAGTGTTGCAGCGTAGGCGGAGGATAAGTTGATTAGGAATAACTGCTCGAAGCCATAAGAAACAGAGATGGAAGCAACAATTAGATCTGAGGAAAGGCAGCCAATACATGAAATGAAATTCTTCTAGTTGCAGCGCCGCTCCAACAACAAAATTTGCTCATACTTCATCACAAGTATGTCAGAACCATGGCCAATGCCAGAACCAGCAACACAGGGATTTCAGTCAGACAAATCTGATGGGATGTGACATTTAAAGAACCATATACAACAGAATGAAAATCATCTAAATGGTAAGCTTCCAAAGACAGGAATGAGAGAACAATGTAAACGTTGTTCTGCATATGCAATTTCACATGCATTATATCCAGCACCATATTCAACTATTAAATAGCCATTTATAACCCATCTTCCCCATATGAACCAAAAATTATGTTTTCATCTTTACAGGTTGAGGATTTCGGCATTCACATTAAACAGGTGAACAGAGAAGTAGCCAAGGCAAGCACACGATGAAGCAGAACTGAAAAACAAGATATATGGAAACAATCGTAGGTAATGTCGGTTTATTGGGATATGAATATATACTTGCCATATTAAGGAGAGGGAAATGTAATGAATTATCTAATAATTTAATAGAGAACAAATTATTAGATGATATAATTGAAAATTGGATTAATCTTCTAGTATTTTTTTATGCACATTTTCTTGGCTCTAATTAAAAATTAAACAAAAAATACAGTAATTGAAAAAAGAAACAAGAATGATTTTAATAGTTCACTTTTGGTATAAGAAGAAAAATAGTGAATGTCACAAGAATGATTTTAATAGTTCATTTTTGGTATAAAAAGAAAAATAATGAATATCATCAGGGTTATGTGTTTCAAGAGAATGATTTTAATACTTCAATTTTGGTATGAGTGAAGGAGAATGCTTTCCAAATGTAAAAATAAAATAGGATTAATTACTTCATAATGGTTGCTATAATTAAAAATGAAAATCCACACTAAAATGACTTTAAATCTGGTTTATGATATATTTGGTGAATCTACACAAGTTTGTATATCAAAAAGTAACATTTCTTAAAATAAGGAACCAGTGAATTGACAAATGATATAGTGATTCAAAAAAAACTAAGGAAACAATCACATTCATTGATATTGGAAATGGGAAGAAGAAGAAATGGGAAGAAGAAAAAGGAAGAAAGGAAAGCATATGTGTATAAATTTTACAATATATTAAAATAAATGATTCCAATTTTGATTTTCATAAAAAAAACAAATAAAGCATATTTCCTAAGAAGCTGTCATGATGAAATTGAACAATATGTTGAAGGAAATGCCTTTAAGTTTTGGTTTGTAATGGCCAAATGAGGAGGTCCACCTTTGCATGCATTTCTTAAACATATAATCAATCAAACCATATGGCATCATAAACTTAGATGCTAGCAAAGTGATATCCTAATCACAAAAGGGTTGATAGAATGTCAAAAAGTACATAACCATCTTTAGACTATTAGCCTAGCTATTTATTTGACACCATTTTATAAAGGAAAATAAGTAAGATCGTACTTGAGATAATAGTAGATATCTTTTTATTGTTGATTTTCCTAAATCTTTTCATAAAATAAGTTTAATAAAACATTAACAATGGAAAATTTTGAAATTCCATATACTTCAAAAAAAATTGAGAATGAAAAAAGTTTGAGTTGTAATTGACTGGAGATAAATAAATTTCTTCTTATATCAAAAATATTCTCCAAACAAATATATTCTCTCTACCCAACATTAGATTAGTGATAAGACTATATTTTGAATGATATGGGAAGAGGAATACATCTAAAAAGTTTCTCTTTATTATTCATGTTTAGACTTAAATGGTGTTGTGTTATTGGCAAAGCACAAAATTGTCTCCAAAGACATCTTAAATCCACAATAAATTTTGAAGGCCCTTCTCTATTATATGTAAAACAAATGTAGGCAAATTTAACCATGGAGTCAGAAATTGAGAAAAATACTCTTCAAATATTTGGTACAAACAACTTAGATCTAGGTTATTGCCAAAACACAAAGATTGTCTTCATGGACATCTTGAAACCATAACAAATTGTGAATTCTCTTCTCTATTATATGTAAGATAAATGTAGTAAATTTCAACCATGGATTCTGAAATTGAGAAAAATATTGTTCAAAAAATTGGTACAAACAACTTGGGTCTATGTCTCTCCAAAGAATCCTGGAAGAAAGTTCAATGAGTTCATAAGTACTTTTATTAGATGAACTCCGCTACAAGCCTTACTAGAAATAAACTTGTTATCATTGAATGGAGAAGATTTATTTCAATCACAGGGGCTTCACCATGTTGACCAATATCTTATCATGTTCATTCATAAAGAGTGTTTTTCAATTGTGAAAAATAGAATCAATATATTGTAGCTATTGGGGGAGGAGATCTCACTATCAAGGGTTTTATAAGTATTGGAGGGTATAAAAGGGGCTATATAATAAAAATAGGGGTTTCTTTTATTGGAAAGATGTATTGAGAGGGGGCTCAAAAAAATGATTTTTGAAGATATTTATCAATATCTAATAAAATTAGAGATATTATTTAATATCCCACAAACCCAAGTGATAGACTCACTAAGTGAAAAATCCTTGATTTCAATTTATAAGTTATGATATATATATTCAAAATAAGACATGAACAATAACAATTTAGAACATCAAGAAAGAATTTATTATAATAGTAGAAACATGTTATTATTAAAAGAAGAAGCATTATATTAGTTATAATTTATGGAATATATATTCCAAATATAATGCATATGGACAAAAATAAATTCCCACTCCAAAAGAAATTACAGCTTAAGATAAATTCCCCTCCAAAAGAAATTACAACTTAAGTTAAAAACGGGTACATGAATAAACATATAATGGGGATAAATCATTGACTATAAGACTGGGTACAAATGAAAATAAAAGAAAAACAACACCAAGATCCTTATGAAAAAGTTAAGAAGATTTTATGCATGTTGTGTCAACCCCTATGATTCCCTATACAAAACAGCATTACTTACAAGAAAATACATATCTTATTAAAAATATACACAATTTATTAAATCACAAACAAAATATGACTCTATTGTAGATTAAAGATGTCTGAGAGAAATAAGATAAATTAATGGGTTTCTCGTGGATGTAAGTAAAATAAATTCTATTTATGTATTCTATACCAATGAATATATATTACAGCCGCTATCCTAGCTACAGGTTTTGGTTAATTTCAAAGACATATCACCTAAAGATATATCGCCAAGATATTTTAATAGAATCGTTCAGCAAGAAAGCACGAAACTTTGATAGTGAACAAGATATCAAATGATCTGTGTATACTTCGCTACCATGAAAATTACAATTTTTTTGTGGCTTGAAAACGGTAATGCTGTTATATGATTGAGGTAAACACAACAGGCAGAAAACCGTTTGATAGTGTAAGCGTACCTTATATTATCAGGTTTCTTGCCGACTTTACCCTAAACCTAAAATATGGACGAAATGGAGCTGGAAGGACATCTTGACCTTGAATGCTCTTATGTCTGACTTTAATCAAAAAACAAAAAAGTGTGAGCCATCTTCCGTGACCAGCCAAACTGTATCATGATAGAAAACCTAGAGAGGAATCGCATCAAGGAAAAAACAGCCTTCAATCAAGCGCATCTGCAGTCAACAAACAGTCGTATAAGAAAAATCTAAAATGGAGATTATCATTTCAGAAGTTCCTTAAGTCTCTCCATTTTTTCAAACACTTGGCTTATAGTTGCAAATTAACGTCACCAATTTATGTCAGTAGCGGATCAACACTTTAGTCAAAGCTGTTTCTCTGGCAAGAGAATATCCAAGGACCGCTCTGCATCAAAACAATATAAAGGCCTTCAGGTTTTAGAGTCTAGATATTAACACAATGCAGAACTACACATGAAAAATTTAACAGTGGCAATCAAAGACGTATCTGTGACAACACTCTTCAAAAACCTGCAAATACTGACCAAAATACACCGCAAAGTTCGTTGGGTTGACTACAGACAGATCTGTTACAAGTAAAAATAAAGCCAGCGCTTCCCGTGTAACCGGGCACGTCAACCATACACGTCTTTTAATGCGACCATCCAAACTCTCTTGATTTTGAGAGTAAAATTTGGAAGCGGTAACAACATTAAAAGATTCTTTTCCCTTGTAGCGAAAGTGGAACCATTTATAAATAAATTTTAAAATCTTGATGAACACCAGAAAGAACCCTTCTGTCAAATTTAGTATTAGAAAACACTACACCCAGCAAGCGCACTGAAACAGTCCTAGAGCTAGGTCTACTGTTGGATTAATAGCTAAAAATGTCTAAATAACAGACAAAAATCCAATGATTGCAGAAAAAACAAGGGAATTTTCCGTAACTAGTGATGAAACGAAGGTTAGAGGTACTCCGGAACATGTCGGGATTTAAGGTCGTTAGGGCTTACCTTGGTTTCTGCCTTGGAAACACCGAAAGAAAATAAACAAAATAAAGGATCACTTGTCTGTCTATTGTATACGAATAGCCTATTATCAAAATAAATGGAATATGGCGCACGCAGCCCGCAGGTACATGTTACAATCACCGTACTGAGGTCCGTCCGTCCGTTGAGAGCTGACAGAAAGAGCTATGGGCACGCAGCGCCCCCCACACAGGAAATGCTAGGAGCTATGGGTGCCCACTCTCTTCTGTCAGCACCTTACCCAACAAGTTCTTCTTCCAAGATGAGCAAAAATTGAAATCACCTATATCAAGAAATTTTGGAGCTAATATGCGCAGTACTAATAGAAAGAAAAACTCAGAGAAACACACAGGCGGAATCTGATATACAGGCAGAGGCCGAGAGGCCCTATTACTACCCTCAGGCAGCAGGGAAGGGATATGACCAAACACAAGAAACGCTCTGAATAAATAGTGTGAAGAATGGGTCAGATAGTTTTGTGTTTAATAATTGCAAAGACGGTGGATCTGCAACTTTGTCAGAAACTTTGGACCATTTGTTTCGATGGTAACGCCCGTTACGTTTTCCAATTTTCCAATTCAATTCTATAAAAGTATTCGTAGTCTTCACTGCCGGCCCTACGACCACATTCCGATCCAAAAGAAAGCATATACAGTAGTTCGTTATTATTCTTTTAACTTTCCAGCAATAACATTATATTATGAATATCATGCATATTCACTTCTTAGATCAAGTTCCCGTCCTCCGCACACTGAAGTACCATTGAGAGGAAGCTTATCCTACAGATATTATTTTGGGTCATAAATTTTCATAAAAAATTCAGTTATGACAATTGTTTGATAATGTCACATCAATCAGTTTTCTACAAGTACTATTGAGAGGAAGCTTATTTTGTAGGTATTATTAGAGTATTTTAAATGTTTTAGTATTTGGGTTTTTTTTCCTATTTTTATGATGAATGGTTGGATTTATAGATTTGAGTGGTTAAGTTTGTATAATTTTAGAGCAGTTGCGGTTTTTTAGCACCCTGAATCTATTTATACATTTAAAAAGACAATTTAAACAACAGAAAATAGAGATTTTCTCCAAATTTACATGGTTGGATTCAGGCCAATTCCACCAAAACAACCAAAAAAATAGAAAGTTTAACCAACACAGATATTATTTTGGGTGGTAAATTTTCATTAAAATTTCAGTTATGACCATTATTTGATAATGTCACAATCAGTCAAATTTGTACAAGCTGAAATGATGTTTTTAAAAATTTAACTTATTTTGTACCAATAAATGAAAAAAATTAAATTTAACTTATTTTATACCAATAAATGAAAAATTTGTAAGGTAATATATTTTTGCATTTTAAATTGATAGTTTAAATTAAAATTTATGAAAACTGATTAGGTGGTTAATGACTTGTTTTACTATTAATTAGAACATATACAAATTTGTTTGATTGATTGTATGATTGTTTTTTCATCATATGGTTTCTTTAATTTTGTATTGATTACAACATATACAAATTTGTTTGACGGGTTGTATCATGTATGCTTATTAATATTTTGTCAATATATATTTAATTATTTTATTTATTACAATATTTTTAATTATTTTATTTATTACAATATATATAAATTGGTTTGACTGGTTGTATGATTATTTTCTTATCATTTGGTTTTATGGTTTTATCTCAAATTTGTAACATAATATATATTTTTCACTTTTTAAGTGATAAATTAAAAGATTAATTTTTTAATTATTTTATTTATTATAATATATATAAATTGGTTTGATGGTTGTATGATTATTTTCTTATTATATGGTTTTATTATTTTATCTAAAATTTGTAACATAATATATATTTTTCACTTTTTAAGTGATAAACTAAAAAATACATGAAAATCAATCTGAGGGGTTTTATTATTCATTATAATATATATAAATTCGGTGTATGTTAAATTATTATTATTTTGTATTGTGTCTCTTTATTTTATTATATTATTATTATTATAAGAGAAGATGAGTAAATTTTGATTTCTAATTCCATTGAAGTAATCTAGAAGTTTGAGAGTGTTTTTTGGACAATTTTGAAAAAGGTGATAAGGATTATGAATATGCACTCTACAACACAATAATTAATTTTTTTGGATATACAAGGTTGGATTTAAAACACGTAGATCAAATAGTATATAGAGTATTAAATGTTCATATATTGTGATATATACGCTCAATCTAAAACATCTTTAGATGAAATAGTAGATATCTTAACATATAAAGCATTAAATGTTGTGTTACATGGTGCATATTGTTTTCGAATAGTAACTCTCAATGTAGAAATGACAATGTTCACAATATTCAATATATTCATGTATAAATATTAACGAACATTTGAACTCACCACACAATATTGTGTGTTGTTTGTCATCCTTTCATAGGAAGAAATTTAAAAGTTATGGGTTGATACCATTTAATGTCTTCTTACATGGTAAATATATATATATTTTTTATGGTATTCATGTGAAAATATGTGAATTATATTTATGAATATTATATTATAATGAAAAAGTAAGATTTATTATATATTTTAATATTGAAGAAAGATTGTAAATATAATTTTGTTAAATGTATTTTGATATACATTCTCTACTTTTATATACTTTTATATAGTTCATGTAAATTTATGTTAATTTAGAAATTAATCATTTTGATATTTATATTTTCTTTGTTGCAAATAAGAGAGGAGAAGATGTAAAAATGTAGGAAAAATTAATTTGAAAGAAACAATGGAAAGGTAAAATACAACATAATAAAATGACATTAAACAATAAAAATATTTGTGTGGTAAAACCCTCACAATATGTCAACGAAACATCCAAGGGGAAAGGTATTGTTATTATTATTGTTTGAGGTAAAGATTACAATATTCCCAAAACATGCTTATAAAAATTTCCATACGCCTCTTAGGACTACACATCTATATAATGCCTTCAAAATATTGCCACTGTTACATGAGCCATCAAATTATTTTGATTGTTTTCACAATTTGAACAATCTCCACCTTGAGAACAATTTACTTGATACATTTCCAAATCCTATTCAACACCTTTTATGTAAGCCAAGAAAATCACCACACCACCACATCTCTTCTAAAAATTCTAGTTTTATAAACATGTCTGTACAATTTTTTTAGGTGTGGACTTTCTTAATACCTACGCCACCTCCATCAATAACCTTCCTTACAAAATGACATTGAACAAAAATATTATTGGTCTTATCGCGATAAGATGGATTGATAGTCGAATGAATAACACTTGAACTATCACATAATACATTGATTGTATTCTAGACTTTTCCAAACTCACCCAATAGACCATTTGACCAAATTTCCTCCTTGCATGCATCTGAGGAAGCTATATATTTTTCGTGAGTAGTGGATAAAGTGAATGTTTTTTGAAGCTTTGAGATCCAACAAATAGGTCCTCCCACAAGAGTAAAGAAATAACTTGAAGTAGATCTTCTTTTGTCCAAACCACCTACAAAATCTAAATCAACATAACCACAAAATGAATCACTATAACTATTATAGGTGTTACAATAATATCATGTTCCTCTAAAATACCGAAGCACCCATTTTATTGCTTCCCAATGCTTTCTGCATATATTTTCCATGTATCTACTTGAAACACCAACTGCATGTGAAATATCTGGTCTTGAGAATACCATTGCATACATTAAACTTCATATTGCACTAGAATATGGTACATGAGACATATAGTTATTTCTTCTGTAGTACTAGGAGATAAAACTCAAGAGAGATTAAAATGGGAAAAAAAAGGGATATTTATTTATTTCACATTACTTGTACCAAATCTCATAAGCATCTTCTCCACATACTTCTGTTGTGAAAAATAAAGCTTACCATGTTTCTAGTTTCATGCTCCTAGATCCTTCATATAAAAAGTTGTAGGCAACTTAGACTTTAACCTACTAATATCAACCACGGTTTTTCTTTCTATAAGCATATCATCAACATATAACACAAAGATAATGAATATGTCATTTTATAAACTTTTTAATTAAACACAATGGTCATACTCACTTCTTGTAAAATTTTGTCTCATCATCAAGGAATCAAACTTTTTGTACTATTGCCTAAGAGTCTACTTCAGGCCATACAATCCTGAACAAAGATATCCTTTTGCACTCCTGAACAAAATATTTTGGATATTCGATATATATTTTCATATAAATCTCTAAGAAAAAATGTTCTTTTAACATCTCGCTACTCTAACTCAAGATTATGTAAAGAAACTAGTGCTAATAATACATGAATAGAAACAAACTTAACAAGTAGTGAAAACATTTCATGGAAATCAATACCTTGCATTTGTGGATACCCGTTTTCCACCAGTCTTTCTTTGTACCATTCAACTTTATCATTAAGACACCTTTTTAGTTTTGAGACCCATTTGTAACCTACAACTTTACTTCCCATTGGGAGTTATACCAGGTCCCATGCTTCATTCTTCTCCAAGGCATCCATGTCTTATTTCATTTTTTTTTTCAATTTATAACATTCAATAACATCCATCGCTTCCTAAAAATAAAAAGGTTCCTCTTCATGTCACCTTCATTAGAAATCAAAGAAATAGAAGAAATATA
Source organism: Picea engelmannii (assembly GCA_009831015.1). NCBI lineage: Eukaryota > Viridiplantae > Streptophyta > Pinopsida > Pinales > Pinaceae > Picea > Picea engelmannii. Next base: position 209,589 of record ML777316.1, read on the forward strand.
ATCTTCATGTCACCTTTTGGATTTCTAGCCCATGTAACGAACCGCCTCGTTACGACAAACACTCTAGTAACAGGTGCAATTTTTTTTTTTTGTGTGTGTGTGCGGTGTGTGCGCGCGTGTAGAAGAAAAACACACTTGACTCTATGTCGCCCCTTGACCTTCAACAAGGCGCGACCTCATGGTTTACTGCAAGAGGACAAAAGCATACGACGAGTATGTGCAAACAACTAAGACCATAGGCAAGGGTGCACAACGCAACATTTAACGTCAAGGTATAACTGACTGCTAAAATACGACTGACCTCCCGCCCGTCCTACCTGCAAGGTTAGGACCTCCAAGACACATAATCAACGCTCAAGCCCGGTTTCCCATCGTCTTT
>ML777316.1:215244-255701 GCA_009831015.1 Picea engelmannii
TTTTTTTTCAATTTATAACATTCAATAACATCCATCGCTTCCTAAAAATAAAAAGGTTCCTCTTCATGTCACCTTCATTAGAAATCAAAGAAATAGAAGAAATATAATCTTCATGTCACCTTTTGGATTTCTAGCCCATGTAAATCTCATCATAATTGGTTGTGGCATTTTCCCATTTTCTTCTATTTTTTTTCATCCTCGTCTACTTCTTCAAAAGCTTCTTCCTACTCCCTATTTTATGTACATGGTTGAGTTTCCAACTAAATTTGTTATTTTTTGGTACTTTTTCCTGTTTCATTTCAAGTTCTACTATGTCTAATTTTATCAGAGGAGATTCACCAAATACTACATCTATGCTAATGATAATTTCATGGGAAGTAGGATCCCACAATATGTATCCTTAAATTCATCATCGTAACCAACAAATATATACTTCTTTGATCTAGGTTCCAACTTAGAACGATGATCTTTAGAAATAAGAGCATAAGCATCAGAACTAAAAAAATTCAAATTTGAGTAATCACAAGAATGGCATGTCCATACCTCTTCAATATTATTATAGTCTATTGCAATTGAGTGCAACTGATTTACTAGATAGAAAGCTAGAGTAACTATTTTTTTCCCACAACCCTTGCTGCAACTTGGCATTACTAATCATGTTCCATTCTCTCTCTATAAGAGTTGTGTTTATTCATTCAACCACACATGACACTATTTTGCTTAAGAATGCAAATTGTAGTTTTATTCCTTTTGATCCGAGATTCCTTGTAATCATTTTGATATTACAAATATGTGAACTTGCCTTTCTTATTTATTCTTAAACATGTGATTAACATGCCCGTTCCATTTTCAACCAAAACTATAAATTTCTTAAATACATGAAACATATCAACTTTTCTTTTGAGAATATAGACCGAAACCTTTGAAGAGTAATCAAATATAAATGTCACAAAGTATGATGATCCTCCAAAAGAAACTATAGGTGATGCATGAATAGAACCTAGAATACCCTTACTTGTATCATGTATGACTACCTATTTTAAACTTCTATTTACATTGCTTCACAATACTAGGAGAAATTCAAATTCAAAGATTTTAAATATGGAAGTAAATTATAGTTTATTAGTACCTTTATCCATTTCTCAGTGATATGACTCAGGAATTGATTTCATAAATGAATAGCTTCATTTTCTTCATCAGATATCATTGTTGCTTCATTTATATGATCACTCCCTTCCATATTGTAAAGGTTCCCAATATTTGGAGCCTTCACCCCTTACCTCCAGGAACGTTACAGTGTAGTATTATCTTTTAAAGGCTTCATTACATGTAATTGATGAGTACAATACAACAAGATATTAAAACCATGGACCTGAAAACCACCAATGTTGACCTAAAATATATTTAACTCATTGAATATTTCACCGAGTGATGTTTGACCCAACATTCCCCTCTTTCAAACTTGACTTCTGGTAATTATGTAGATCCTACCCACATCAAAGTTTATAACCAATGTATCTAGGATTATGGAATGTCCCCCGTATCACCTAGGTCTAGGTCTATAGTTTAATGTTAATTTACCAATGGTATGTATTCCTATCTAGGTCTTACAGTCATATTCCCATTTACATGTAAAGGAATTTTTAACTTCATTGTAATTTTATTTATTTATTTAGTTTTTTTGTTGCATTCACGACTCCATGGGAATGACCTCACCATGTCCATTTCTTTTATTATTGGCACTTACAAATTACAGTCCTTTCACATCGCCATTGTTTTAGCGTTTCCTTGGAAGTTCTCCACATGAATCTTCCTTGATTTTGTCACCTCGTAACATCTCATCCCTCCCTTTTCTTGGATATTTCTTCCCCTGCAGAATGGGTCCAATCAGGAAGCACATCCTACTCCCATTAATCCATGTACATTCTTTCTTCAAACATTCACATGCTACCCCATAATTCCTGAGCTCAAGAAAAACATCACCTTCCCTATAGTTGAGATAGTCGTTATCAATTTGAAGGGTGTCATCGAAATGCTCCAACACCCACTAACAAAAATGCATATCACATCCTCTATGAATTCAACTAGTCCACATCCTTGAAAAGTAAAATGCTTGGGAAATTTTAGTTGGAATGCCTAATCTCTCAGATATCTAGGGATTCAATTCAATGTTCTTAGTTTCACATATGACTAGGGCTTCCATTCGAAATTCCCAATATGTCATTCATGACTCCACTCATCCCACCACTTCGAAGGATCTGCATGTAAAAAAAACACAACAACGTCCTTCCTCTCTTGATCATTTTGTGAGCTTTGATACCACTTATTGCAAACATGATCCAATGGAAGTTGTAAAATGAACCAAAATTAATTTCGAAGAAACAATGGAAAAAATTCAACAGGACATGGATTTACATGGTAAAACCCTAAAAATATGTGAAGGAAACCTACATGAGGCAAGGTATTGATATTCTTATTACTAAGAGGTAAATATTACAATCTTCCCACAATAGACTTACAAAACTTGGCATATGCCTCTTAGGACTATGCAGATATATATTGTCTTCAACATAACTACAATTGTTACATGCACCATCAAATTCTATTCATTGTTGGCATAATTCCAACATACTTTGTAACAATATTTCTTTATAAACAACATATTTACATTATTTTTATTTTTATTTGAATATGATATTTATCTTTCTTTTTTATATAGATTAATTCAGGGCACAATCCTTTTAGCATATATAACATATAGTGTTATTATTGTTAATTGTTATAGGTATTATATTATTATTTTTTTTAGATTATATGATGATATGAGTATTATCCAGGTTAAGGATATTGTGTTTCAGCACAATAAGCATACCCAATAAATTACTTAACTCTAGATTTTCTAAGTAATAAAAATTTTAAAATCTTATTTTAATAAATTTAAAGTTAAAATAGATTGAGACTAATAATATATATATATAAATAATTAATAATATTAATAAATTTTAATTTATAAATAAAAATTTAACTATAAAAAAATACTAACCAATTTTATTTTATTTTAAAATATTAGTTAATATAATTTTATAATTTCAGAATAAATTTTAAAAATTAAATAATTACTTTTAAAAAATTTAAAAACAAAAGAATTAATATAATTCAGTAAATTCCATAATTGTAAACCCATAATTCAATAAGTTCTATAATGATATATACGAAGAAGAGAATAAAAATATTATTGAATCCATATGAATAAGGGGTGGTGATAAATTTAATTAAATTAAAAAAAAAATTCACTATGTTTTTTAAATATGATTTAATATATATAAAGACTTCTAGTCTTGGCTAAACTATTGGGGAATCATGGAGGAAACCATTTTGCAGAATAAAGATACTATTAATAAAAAAATCAAATCAAAATTTAAGGAAAAAATGTGGTGTGATAAAGAGTTGGAGGAAAAAAGAAAATTAAGGTATTATAAAGATGTAATCAACCCTAATTTAGAAGATCAAAATTATCTATCTGTTTTGCCAAGTGTAAAGAAGAAAATAAGCAATGCTAAGATAAGAACAAATTCTCCTGAGCTCCATAGTGAAACTGGGTGTTTCCTAAAACTCCACGGGATGAAAGAGTGTGTCACATTTGTGACACTAAGAAGGTTGAAGATGAAAAACACTTTCTCTTAGATTATCCAGCGAATACCCATATTACATCTCATTTTCAAAATATTGATCACACTACTAACCTTCCTAACCTCTTAACTCAGCAAAAGTATGGTGATCTTGGAAAACTTCTCTTAATGTTTTTCGAGCACAGAAATAAAATTCTAAAGAATCACAAGTAATCACTTACCCTCTTAAGATTTGATAGACCAATCAGATCTTAGTAGATGTTAATCATCATCATCATCATCATTAATAATTTCACATATGAAAAGAATATAACAATCTTCGTCATTTTTAAAAGATTTTAATATAAAATTTATTATAATTCAACAAATTCTATCATGATATATAAGAAGGAGAAAAGATAAATAAAATTGAACCCATATGAATAAGTGGAGAAGATGAATATAATTGAATTCTTGCATTTTTAATGAATTATGGTATAATAAATAATAATAATAAAAGAAGTTTAAAGGCTATACAATTAGGTTTTTTTAGTTTATATATATATATATATATATATATATATATATATATATATATATATTATAATTGTTTTATTATTGAAATTTTATTTTTTAATAAGTAAAAAAATAATATAATTGAATTTATAGAATTTTTTTTTTTTATGAAATATGGTATAATAAATAATAATAAAAATAAAAATTTAAAGGCTATACAATTAGGGTTTATCTATCTATGTATATTGTTAGATTATAATTTTTTTATTGAAATTTTATTTTTTAATAAGTAAAAAAATGCATATAATTGAATATATATTAAATTTGTTTTAAATAGGGTATAATAAATAATAATAGTAGAAGAGTTTAAATGCTATATAATTTGAGTTTTTTAATTTATACCATTTTTTTTAGATTACAATTTTTTATTATTGAAATTGTAATTTTGAATGAATAAATGGATTTAGTGTTATAAAAACTTCCATTGCATTGAAATTGTACAATCTCAACATCTAATATTGTAATTCTAAAAAAACTTCTAAATTTGTAATCAAATTTTACAAAAACAAAGTAACAACCCTAATTAATTAATTAATTGTCATAATTAAATATTTATTTAATGTATATTAGTTTAACTAATTAGTTAATTAATTGTCATAATTAAATATTTGTTGAATGTATATTGGTTTAATTAATTAGTTAATTAATTTCATGATTAAATAATTGTTTAATGAAACTTAGTTTAATAAATTATTAATTTTTATTTGGAGATATTAATAAATTATTAATTATTATTTTGTATGGGGAGATGAACCCATTTATGAAGGGGGTGACAAGGTAGATGAGATTTAACGGGGGGATAAGGTGAGTGAGGTTTAATGGAGGGAAAAGGCGATGAATGAGATAGGGGGGAAAGGAGGATAAGAGATGGGAAAACACTCAGGAAGGGCACTTTTGGGTTTTGGGGGGAGCATTAGTTTTCATATTGAAGAAGGGTATTGCTAGTTTGGCTAGAGGAGCTTGCTGGATGATTGTATTACTGGTTTTTGGTTGAGGAACTTGTTGGAGTTTGGAGGACTGTTACAGGGGCCACCTATTGCTGGGAGTTTTGGGCTCGGGGGCCAGGAAACTGTAAGGAATCCTGGAGCTAGGGAGCCAGATAGGCTATTCCTAGCTAGCTGGGAGGTTAGTCAATTTTGGGCAGGGCTTCATCTTGGACAAACAAAGTTGGGGAACAGCTTGGACAAACAGAGTTGGGGAACAACATCATTTGAGAGGTATTTATGTTCATTATTATGGCATGTTCATTATCATTATGATGGTTCATTATTTTACTATGTTGTATATGTTATTCAATATGTTATTTTTATCATATTGCTCATAAATTTTAATTCTGCTGAACATGATTATATGTTGAATATTAAATTGTAAAGAATTTAGGATAGCATTTCTCTATTTAAACTTATGTTTTATAAGGTTTTGTAGGAGAGACCTTACAAACAAATTGAATAAATTGAAAAAAAGAAATAAAAGCATAATATATTTATATAATTATAAATATCCTAAATATGATATGGTACAATAAATAAATAAATAAATGTATTCATATAAAATTCAAAACACAATATGTTTATATAAGACTAAGGTCATGATTATTAAATCGAATAAGATCTCTTATGATACTTTTGTATTTGACAACAACAACTTGGATGAAGTGACTTCATAGAAATATCTTGGAATTGATATTCACCACAAACTCAATTGGAATTATAGCATTGAGAAAAGGATTACTGGGGGATGGAAAGCTTATTATGGGCTTGAAAACAATTGTAAATCAACTGATATTTGGAGTTGGGATAAGAAGAAACTCCTCTTTGAGACTCTTGTTACATTTGTTATTCTTTATGGATGTGAAGTCTAGGGTTGTAGTATCTCTCGTGAATCCCAGAGAAAGATAGAGCGAATACAAAATAATTTTATAACCTATAATCTCAAAATTAAAGGAAATATGCCCTATCACATCCTCCTCTTACAAACATGCCTCTTACAAACACGCCTCTTCCCCTTTGAGAGCATGGATATGACTAGATACCTAATGTATAAGAACAAGTTAAACAACCAAGAAGACAAGAGGCTACCTAAAATTACTTCAAAATCAAGTCATAACCACCATCAACTCAAACAAGGATGGCATAAAGACACCCAGTCTTGGCTAAACTATTGGGGAATCATGGAAGAAACCATTTTGTAGAAAAAATATACTATTAAAAAAAATGTCAAATCAAAATTTAAAGAGAAAATGTGGTATGATAAAGGGTTAGAGGAAAAAAAAAAATTAAGGTATTATAAAGATGTAATCAACCCTAATCTAGAAGGTCAAAATTATCTATCTATTTTTCCAAGTGTAAAGAAAAAAATAAGCATTGCTAAGATAAGAACAAATTCTCACGAGCTCCATAATGATTCTGGGCGTTGGTCAATTCCTAAAACGTCATGGGATGAAAGAGTGGGTCACCTTTGTGACACTAATAAGGTTGAAGATTAAAAACACTTTCTCTTAGATTGTCCAGCCTATACCCATGTTGGATCTCATTTTCAAAATATTTATCACACTACCAACCTTCCTAACATCTTAACTCAACAACAATATGGTGATCTTGGAAAGCTTCTCTTAATGCTTTTCGAGCAAAAAAACAAAATTCTAAAGAATCACAAGTAATTACTTACCCTCCTAAGGCCCGATAGACCAATTCGGTCTTAGTGGACATTAATAATCATCATCATCATCATATCATTGACATTTGTAATGAATAGTACATGGACAACCAATTGAAAGAGAAAGATACAGTTATTGTATTTGGTACGCTTTTAAAAAATATATATTATTGGTGAAAAAATGTGTCATAATTTTTTTATTTTTTAATTGATAGTGAGGATAATTATTATTGATTACTATTTATGAATGTGGGTTGACTCATCATCATTATTTAAAAAAAAACACACCACTTGAAAACGATTTTTTATGGTCTTTAATGGGGCAAAGTTTCACTCTTGCTATATGTTTTTTGTTCCTGGACCACCAACTTGTTTCCTTATGTCCAACAAAGATGAACTCTTAGCTAATAAGAAGTAGTTCTTATGATCATTACCAAAGCTATCTCCAATAAAACCATATCCTTTTTACTAACATCTAACTTTAATAGAGAATCTTTGAATAAAAATGTTTAAACAATTTTTGAAATAATCCATATTAACATTTATAGCAACAATTAACAAAAAAAAAATCCAAATGTAAATATAAAATGTAGTATTGTATGAAAATACAAAGATATCAACATCCATTTTAACTAAATATATTGTTTTAAAGAAAACAAACAATAAACCAGCCTAAATATTTTATTTAAAAGGAAGAAAAAGTAACATAAATTGAACATAAATTTACTTATCACTAAGAATGGTTAATGCCAACACTAATTCAACAAGAAGGAAAATAAAAATAAAAAGTATATATTTATTATATATGAAAATAAAAAAATTGTTTTCATGAAAATTAAAAGAAATATTCAAATAAGAGGGTCTTTTGTCCCACAAAGAAGGGGGTCATATACACCAATTTGATGTCAGGTTTGACTATAACCTTAAAAATAAATTATTATTATTATTATAAATATCCTAAATATGATATGATACATTCCCTAAATAATTAAATAAATAATTGTGTTTATACAATATTCAAAACTTAATATATTTAAGTAATTATAAATATTGTAAGTATAGTGGAATTGTACAATCAAAGTATATAATATATATTATGACTCATAGACGACATGAAATCAGCCACTAATTTTTAAATTTTATAGAACATTGAAATCATTTATTATAGTAATTTATTTACTTTTGGTTTTTTTAGGATATTGTTTTTTTTTATTTTTGTTTGAAATTTAGAAAAAAATGTTTGTATGTATATATTTGAGTAATTAAATTTATCTAATCCAAAAGCTTAAAAAATATTAACATGATGAATTCATTTATAAATTCAAAAAATACAATATAAACATCATAAAATTGTAATTTTATCTTGATTTATGTTACCAAATTACAAAGAAAAAATCTAAACATAAAATGTTTAGACAATGCCATTACATTACTCTATAGAATGGTGACATAAATCAATTTGGAGAACAGCAACAGTTATAGATTGATTAAACAAGTTCACGCCTAGAGGACTATGTGGACAAGAACAAGTCGAGCGGAGAATTTTATTCCTTACTTCGTGGATAGAAGGAATGTAACGTAAAGTTGAAAAGCAATGGAAGACTAGTCGAATTTTCACGTGACATAAAGTTGAAAAGCAACTGAGCAGTAGCGAAATCTTCATTAAAGCATAGTGGTTTACTTAACAAATCTTCATATGTAAATTCGAATTTTATGGGTCATGGGAATATTGAGTTTAATATTATGAGAAAGTGGTCCAATTGCTCATAATATTAAACCTAATATTCCCAATAATATTATGAGAAGGTGGATATCCACTTTCTGAACTCACATAAAAAAATCTAACATATTGACAAATGCAGGGGGCATTCATTTCGAATTTTTTTTAAAGTGGATTCATATATGAACTTTTTAAACTATTGCTTAATGGGTGGAGGCTCAACATTCAAAAATATAAATGGACAACAAGTATCTAATCAGCCTTCAAATCTATACATTGTGTTGTAAGCTGAGAGAATCATCATGTATGTTTTTTCATAAATATATGTGGAAGAGAGTTTTAGTTGGTAACGAAAATATTTGGTTTTAATAATGGTTTTTTTTTTTTTTTTAATTTTAATTTTAATTTTAATTTTATTGTTAAAATGATTCAAATTAAGTAGTCCATGTTTTTCTCACTATGTAAATTTAGAGACATTTCATAGATGTTTACATCTTTTGAAAATTTGCAAAACTCACAAGTTACATTAATTTATTACATCCATCTATAATTTTATTAGAAGTATCATAATTTTAATGAAACACTTAACTTAAAATTTATGTGGTCAAAATATAAAATTGGCATTTAAAACATAAGTGTAAAATTATAAACAATCATTTTATTAAATATGGATAATTTGAGCTTAATTTTCTGTAAATATAAATTAAAAAGTATATTTTCAAAGTGAAAAATAGATATTCTAAAATATTTATATTATATGAAATTGAAAAACATTAGATTTAAAAGTGAAAAATATGAAATGAAAGTGTGGATATGGATTTGTAAACATTGGATAAATTGAAAAATAGAATTTTTAATCAATGATTTCTAAACATTAAATAGTGGAGGAACATAATTTTTAACAAATGAATTTTGATTATTTATTTTTTCATAACTTTGTTCTTTAATAATAATGCAAAATTTTTAAAACAAATTATGAAAATAACATGTCACAACATATATATTTATTTTTTACCTAATTAAATATTTGACTGCATAGATATTACATTTCAATATTAATACCAATATTAACAAAGTTACAAATCAATATTTATAAAATTTTGATTAATTATTCATTCTTAAAAATTATTTTTAAAAAATATAATAAATTATCAAAGAGAGCTAATTATAAATTATAAATTATTTATTATTTATTATTTAAAAAATTCAAAATAATATTTTTATTAATCATAAAACATTATATAATTTTACAAATAAAAAATATAAAAATAAATATTACCAATTATACTAATTATACTATTTGAATCAAATATTTAAATATTATATTACAATTGACTATCAAACACAAACAACTCCACAAATAAAATGGTTTTTATTCATTATAAAAAAACCTTATACATTTTCTATAAAGTAAAAAATAATAATCAAATTATTTACTATTATTTTAAATGGTCTACAATAAATATTCCAGCATGAATATCTTCTACATCAAAAAGGTTTGACCACACTTGATTTAACAATTTCATAGTTTTTTTTTTGTAAGTGAGTGTGAGTATCTGTATTACTAAAAAAGACTAATATACAAAAAGAGGAACTTCCTGGTCTGCCAAAAATGAAACTAGCCTAGGGGTTCCAGAGTTTCTTGTTTAAGATAGCAGAGGGGTATGGTTGGACCACCACAGTGGTAAACCGGTCCAGTCCCATCATATCCAGTTTTGAAAAGCTATACATAATAAAACCATAAAACAAAAATACAACAATTAAGACTGGCCCAGTAATATTCATTGATCATTGGCTACCCGACACTAATCGAGGATTATGAGATTATTCTTTGCATCTTTCACCTTTTCCTTTCTCTCCTCCCTCTGGGCCACCCTGTGGGTCTTCCTAATCCAGGATGGTGCTCCATTCCCATCAGCAGGTGTGATGTCCATATGATGGACGTAACGCAAGTATAAGTGGAATTGGCTAGCCATTCGATCCAACTTCTCCTTCTGGTTCTTCTGGTGCTCTACAATTCATTTCGTACTAGCGTCTAGGTTGCTGAGGTGCCTCAAGATTTATTTTAGCAAATTTTTATGGGCCTTGTTACCCTTCCGGCTGGAATCTTTCTTTTCTATGCTCAGTTTTCCTATTAACATCTTTGTCTGCCACGCCATCTCTACCGTATTATGGTAGAGGGTTTCCCTAGTCTGCGTGGTCCCTGGGTCCATTATCCAGTCCACTTCCTGGCTCAGTTCCTCCCAGGCTTTGCCCTTGCGCTTGGCAGTCATTTCCTTCTCCCACCTGGTGATGGTCGCTTGACCTTTCGGTTCGACCAGTGCCAGGAAGGTGCCCTTGGCGTCTCGGGTTGCTTGCTCCATCCTTGAAATCTTCCTATGGCTTATCATATTTTCGTCCATGTGGGTGTTTCTTTTGATGTGCGTTTTATTCATTTGCACCATCTTGGCTAGCTTATGGCGATTCTTTCCTTGAATTCTCATCCTGTTCTTATATACCCGGGGGTTCCTTCTTGTCGAGCCCTTATTTTTGGGGTGGCTTCTACTGTTGCGCTTTGTTTGACTGCGTCTATTCCTAGTGCTTCACCTTTTATGGAAATTCTCTTGCTGCAGACTCATCCTTGCAATCGTGGTCTGTCCATAGGGGTGGTCCTTCCCGTGCTTTTTCTCTGTCTTGGTATGTGTGACCATGACAGTCCATCCATTATCCCTGCACCGGCCATTTCCTCTTCTCGTTGTGTAACTAAATTTTCTCTTCCCCATACCTATTCTTGGAAGGGATGTGACCCTACTGGTGTGTGGTAACATATTTTGTCCTACGTCACTCATGGTCTGCTAATTCCCATTTGTACTTTCCCCTGTATTAACCCTGCGCTTATTCCTACTGATGTGACCTTGATGTCATACCCCCATCTATTGTGTGGTCTGATCCTGCATTGTCACTTGTAATTGGGTGTTGGCTATGAAGATTATGCTTGGATTCGTCATGCCTGCCTATTGGCTATGAAGATTCTAACGATTTTGGATGTTTCTCCAGGTGGTGTCTAACTCTGATGCTCATCCCCAGAATGAGAGTCCAGCATAGATTCACCTCTTCATTTTCATTGTAAATCTCATTGCAGTTGTTGATGGTTGTGCAAATGTTTCCTTGGGTCCTATTGGACTATCGAAAAATACCTGCTACCCAGTCCCAGATCTTTGTTGTGTAGATACATTCATCTGGGAGATGATTCGTTGTTTCTTCCTTATATTGACAGATGTGGCATCGTGACGGACCTATGAAGCCCCTTTTCATTAGGTTTTCCCAGGTTAGAATTCATTTGTGAAGTACTAACCATTTTTTATTTTTTATTTTTGGCCACTAGGGTTGCTCCAGAGTGTATCCCATTGTTGCGCTCGATCTTCTTAGTCTTGGTCCATGCTTTAATGTTGGGCTTCCTTCAAGCTGAATTCCCCACCATTTTTCTGTCCCCATCCTAATTGGTCTTCTTCATATGAGACTACGATTTTCCTTTCCCTCAATTCCTCCTCCACCTCTTTCACGATGGTTCTGGTCTGATCCCTAGTTTGGGAATTGAGATTGTCCCAGATTCTCCATCTGTTTCAATCTGTTTCTTGCTTCTAATAGTGGTGGACGTTTGTTTTGACTTGCGCGATCATTTCCTGTTGGAGTTCCTCCCTATTCAGATTTCCCATATTGGGTTTCTCTTGCCAGGCATCCTCCTAGAATCTAGTTGTTTTACCGTTACTTACTTCCTAGAAGTTGTGTGTCTAGACCCATGTCTTGTTGTGCCAAGCTAGGTTCCAGATGGATAATCCCTCACTGGTGCCAATAAAATGAATTCGGTCCTAGCCATTTAGGTCTGGTGCATACTTGGCCTTCCAGAGGGTTGCCCACTGGATAGAAATTTGTTTAACCCATCGCCGCCACAGTTTCTCCCAATAGGCTTGGTTGGTTACTTGTGGATCTTCTAGCCCCAATCCTCCTTTCCATTTTGGTTTTCAAATCTTCTCCCATGCCACCAGGGCCTATTTTTTATTTGTTTCCACTCCTCTCCATAGGAATTCCCTTTGGATGGTCCTTATTTTTTGTAGTATTCCTTTGGGGGCGGGAAAAGAAGACATCATATAGGTTGGAATTGCTTGCAGAACCGTCTTGGTCAGTACCATTCTCCCCACTAGGTTGAGGGATCTCTATGTCTAGTTTTTCACCCTCTCTTGTATCTTGTTGAGAACTCCTTCCCAAGTTGCCATTTTGTAAGCTATGTCCATCAGGGGGATGCCCAAGTATTCAGTTGGGAGAGTTTTGTGCTCAAAGCCCAAAATATTTTTCAGGTTCCTTTGGATTGCAGGGTTGGTGTTGAAAAAGTAGATCATTGATTTGGACTAGTTGATCTCATCTCCCGAGGCTTCCCCAAACTCTTCTAATATCCTTTTGAACGTTTATCCTTCCTTGCCCATGGGTATGTCATGGAGTAAGGTGTCATCCATGAACTGTTGGTGTGTGGAAGTAGGGCAATTTTTGAAAGGTTTGAGGCCTATTATTTCTCCTGTTGTTGTTGCACTTTTTAGGCTTCAACTGAAACCTTCCATTATCAGGATGAACAAGAAGGGGGAAAACGGGTCTCCTTGTCTGATGCTTCTAGTGGGTCAGAAGGGCTTGGTTGGGGCTCCATTTATCAAGAGAGAGAAACTTGTCGTTGAGACTAGGCTGATAATCCATCTGATCCAGTGCTGGGAGAAACCAAAGGCTTCGAAAGTCGTAACCATGTAGTGCCAGCTAATTTTGTGATAGGATTTTGCTAGGTCAAGTTGTGTTATCATCCCCCCTCTCCTCTGGATTTTCAGGGTGTGGATTAGCTCATGACCATGGATGATGTTGTCCATGATTTATTGTCCTTCCACAAAACCTGTCTGTTCTTGTAAAATCAGTGTGGGTAGGAGGGGTTTCAATCTATTGGATATGACTTTAGAGATTATCTTATAAACCACATTGCATAAAGATATGGGGCTATAGCGATCAGGGGTCCTTGCTTCATTTTCTTTGGGGTTTAGAGTAATCATTTTGGAATTTAATGCTTTTAGGATGGAGGTCGACCGTCTAGAGTCATCCACCTCCCTATAAATTTTGTGTTTGACCACTTCCCAACAGGCTTTGAAGAATTCCACTGTGAAACCATTTGGACCTGGAGCTTTTGCATTGGCATCTTCTGGATCACTTAATCAATTTCCTCCTTAGCTATGGGTTTTTTTAGGTTGTTATTTTGTTCCTCAATGACTAGGCAGGGGATGTGTTGCGTTATCCTATGGATGGCCTTCGTTTGGTCTTTTTTGGGTTCATGGGCTATCCCATGGAAGTGGCTTACTAGGGTATTTTCAATATCCTTGTGGGATTCTCGTTCAATCCCATCTTGATCCTTACTTTTCAGGATTTTGTTGTCTTCTCTTCTAGCAATGGTTTTTCTATGAAAAATCTTGGAGTTCCTCTCTCCTTCCTTTAGCCATCTGATTCAGGACTTTTGGCGCCATAGAATTTATTCCTGCTGGCATCTTCTTTCTGATTCCTGGGTCATTTGGATCTCTTCCTTTTTTCGGTCCTCTGTATAGCCCTCCGCTATGCAAACTTCCTAGAGTCTTCTCATTCTATCTTCAATATTTTTATTCTCTTGGTTTATGCTGCCAAAAATTTCCTTGTTCCACTCCCTGAGCTTATATTTGATGTACTTTAATTTATTATAGAGTTGGAACATCTGTGTCTCTTTCTCTGGTTGTTCCTCCCACCACCACTGGTTGATGTTCTCCTTGAAGGTGGGGTGTTCAATCCAGAATTTCTCAAATCTAAATGGTCTATTTTTTGGGGTGCTTGAGAAGTCTTCTTTGAGTTGGACTGGTTAGTGGTCAGAACCCCCCCAGGGAAGGATGCTGCAATCTAAGGTTAACCCCTACATAATAATGGATTCTGACATCAAGAATCTGTCAATTCTTTTCGCAACCTAATGTTGATTTATCCATTTATTGTTCCAAGTGAAGTGTTCGTTATTGATTCTGATGTCCACCATCTCCGTTGTGTCTATGAATGTTGATAATTATTTTTCATCTCTATCCAATCTCCTGGTGCCTCTTTTCTTTTCCGCAAGTGATGTGATGATGTTGATGTCCCCTGCTAGGATCCAGTGGAAGTTGGTAGAGCGGGTTTTTAGGTCTTCTAGGTCTAGAAGCATTCTTCTATTTTCCTCTAGCATCTGGGGTCCATACACATTAGTGAATAGAATCATCTATGTATTCCCAATGATTTTCATGTGAACCGAAAGTGTGTGCCTGGTAGCCTCGGCTGCTATTAGATTCATCACTTGTGAATTCCACAAGGTGAGGATTCCTCCTTCCATCTGTTGTCCTTCGAAAACCAACATCTTGTACTTGCTCCATTGTTTTTTGTTGATTGTTTCCCTTCTGTCTGCAATGCATTTTGTCTCTTGTATGAAAAAAAGGTCTGGTTGTTCTTTCCTCAGTCTATTTCTAAGAATTCTTTGTTTTAGTGGGTTGTTTAGGCCTCTTATATTCCATGTTATAATCTTCATTTAAACATGTTGGGGGGAGTTTGGAAATAGATTTTTTATCTTACCTGAGTTTATGAGTAGAGATCCTAGTTCCTATAGGACTACGCTATTTGATTTCCTTGCTTTTTTACATCTCGTCTACTTAGGTGAGAGTTGCGGTTGTCCTTTGCCTACTTTGATTGCTAGGTGTCCTATCTCCCTGTGTGCGCACTTGAGTCCTCTAGATTTGACTTCCTCCCTCAGGATGAATAGGTATTAGATGCGATCTAGTTGCTCTGCTAATACATTGTCTACGCCCTTTCTTTTCCATTGTTCTAGTATGTTCGGGGGATCAATTCCTTCCCTTTCCACATTGTCTCTGAGATCAGGATCTTCTGTTCCTACATCACTTGGAGTCATTTCCACGTCTCTGTCTGCCTCCTGCATGGGGGTCGGGGTATCTTTGGTTTCATCATCCATAGGAGTTGTGGTACCCCCCTGTCCCATCTCCTTTCTTGGGTTATCTGTATCCTCATTTGTTTCTTTTTCCCTGGCTTTTTTATCTTTGTCTTTTTCTTTCCTCCTTCCTCCTCTTTGTTGGTCTTGTCACGTCCTTCTTCTTTATTCCTGCCCTCCGGATTCCTCCCTATTGGAGTTTTAATTTGTTTCTTGTTACCTTTGTTTCTGTGGTTTTTTTTTATAAACCCATCTTCATCCTTTTGTAGTTTGGTGTTTTCCTCTTCTTGTTTTTTAATGATCGAACATTCTTTGATTAGGTGTCCATGTCCGCGACATCTCCTGCATCTGAAGGGGATTTTCTCATAGTCAATGTTTTGTATCCATTCCTCGTCCGTGATTTCCAGGCTTATGTCTTCTCGGAGTTCCCCTGACACGTCCATCTATATGAATATTCTTGCATAGGAGGTGTATTGTCCTTTTAGGGTTGCTTCTGATGTCTTCACGTATTTTCCTAGTTTGTTCGCTATTGCTTCAAAGGTGGAAGGTAGCCAGTAATCTAACATCAAGGAGTAAAGTCTCATCCATCCAGGTACATTTTTGAAGGTTTCTTTTTTTGGGGAGAAGTTTTCCTTCCATGGTCGCATGTACAGTCGTGCTGAGGCGTGGAAGTATGGCCCCCCCTCAAAGATGTCGTCCCTATCTTCCAGGTTCATGAAAACTATTGTAAATAAGCCTTTAGATCCCAGGTGAAGATCCACTTCTCCACTTGGCTTCCATTGATATTTAATCCAGTTGTTTGCGGATCGTCAAGTATTACCTTTGGTATCATTGTTGTCTTTGGTTTTCATGGGTTGCACCCTTCTCCTCCTTTGGGGCTCGTCATTTCTTGCGCAACATTCTGATTTTCGTTGGCTTCTTCCCCCATGCCATCGCTTTTCCTCTGGTTGCTTTCCTGACTCTTTTCCGATACCAATCTCGAGGTACTTGTCATTGGTGCCTTGAAACCTACGCCTCATGGGCCTTTCCCTCTATTATCTACTACCTGCTTGTATAAGGGGGTTCCATTACTGCCCCCTTGGTACTCATGTTGTCCTCTACTGTGGCCGCGGCTACCAAACTCTAGCTTGCAATTGCTCCAGTAAAACCACTCCAACTGACAATAGATTTAACAATTTCATAGTTATAAATACATCTTACATTGAAAGATGTTGACCACATTTTATTTAAAATTATATGTTTTTCAAATTTTCATAGAATTAAAAGTATATGTTATTCAAATTTTCATAGTTATATTATTTTAGAATTATGCATGTTCCGTCCTCGTTACAAAAATGTTATTTTTGATATTGTATGTATAGAATTATAATAACCCTCAAACTTTTTGAAAATTTGAGATACGCATATATCAATTCCCATTAACAACATATATCATTTCGACGGATTCACAATTCCTTTATGCTGAAACGAAAAGAAATGCCTAGTATTATATTGCACTCATGTCCTTGAACCAAGTTAGAATATAAAAAAACATTTTGAAATGATTACTCTAGGACTAGTTCATATAAAATAAAAATATGTAGGAAGATTAATGTTTGAGATTTTCGTAATTATTGTTTTCCAAATATATTTATGAATGGTACGTTACAATACATTATTCATATATAAAATAATTAAAGTTTTATTTACTAATAATATCAATTCCCATTAACAACATATATCATTTCGACGGATTCCCAATTCTTTTATGCTGAAACGAAAAGAAATGCCTAGTATTATATTGCACTCATGTCCTTGAACCAAGTTAGAATATTAAAAAACATGTTGAAATGATTACTCTAGGACTAGTTCATATAAAATAAAAATATGTAGGAAAATTAATGTTTGAGATTTTCGTAATTATTGTTTTCGAAATATATTTATGAATGGTACGTTACAATACATTATTCATATATAAGATGATTAAAGTTTTATTTACTAATAATATTGTAGATGTAATTAAAGAAACTCAAATTGGTTAATATTATTAATTTACATTAAAAATTAATATCAATATTTTAATATAAAAAATTATGATTTTTTCAATAAAAAAAATGAATTATATATCCTTTATAATAATAAACCTTACTTCCAAAAACAAATATAACTTACATTTCATTGATACTTAAAAAAAATCAGTTTCTAAATAAAATTGTCATAATAAAAGTATTATAGTATATATTCCAAAAAAATCCCCTATACGAAGCCCTATATAATTCATATAATTCACAAATAACAAGGAAAACGACTTCCATGAACATTTTTATATCTATTTTCATAATTGGCTAAAACATATTCCAAGCATTTATTATAAAGTGGTATGTCCATAGGCTAAAAATATTAAATTTAAAACATAAAAAAAAAGATTTAAGAAGGAAGATATCTACTCTTTTATATATATATTAAAATAGGTTTAAATATCAAATACAAAAGGATGTAAGTTTGATTGTGCCAACATGTCAAACATTATTCGATAATCTTACTAGAAACTAYTTAATGCTTGGAATTTAATGGTTGATTTTTTCAATCAATTCCTTTAGAAAGGTGTTTYTATACACATAAATTCCTCTAGATCTAGATGAAAGTGTTAGTTATTTTTGTTGTATATTTGGGAATTCGTTGACAAGAGTGTTTGGTGATTTCCATTTACATGTGTGGTGAATTCTCCCTTCTATCTTACTAAGTCACTCATGGATGTCTTCGTGTAGGTGGTCCAAGAACAAAGGAGTGATGAATTCTCCCTTCTAGCTTACTAAGTCAGTCATGGATGTCTTCGTGTAGGTGGTTCAAGAACGAAGGACCAAGGCCATCTCTTCTCCTGATGGTGGCCTGGTAATTTGGAATGTTGTCTTGTGGATGCATGATTTAATTTATCTTGTTCCAACTAAGATGAATAATAACACTTTATTTTATTAACATCTGTTAAATTATCTATGACCAATTATGAAGGCAAGTTTATCTAGTAAGAACTACCAATAATTTGTTGCAAGATCATGTATGGTCCATACGTAATTATTTTTAGTTTGTGGTTTTTATTACTCTTAAATCATTATTTGTGTAGATGTAGTAACTCTATGTGACCCACATGAAAGGAAGAGGAACTCTCATTGGGATCCGAGAGTTACCTAGTGAGTGATTGAGATAGTTTTATTGAATGCTTCACTTGTTCCTAAATAGTAGTTGTATAAAGGTGAGTTAATATTTTCATTTTCTTTATGTGCATCATTCAATTATAACTATTCTATACTATATGTGTAATGACTCCAAATTTCAACCATATTTTTAATTTTTGAATTCCTTGATAAACATGTACTCATGTTGTTATCATTTAATGTATATCTTAAAGGTGAATCAATTGTATAATTATGTACACTCTCTTTAACACTATTGTCTCATAGGCATGGTGTTACCATGATATGAAAAAGATCCTTGATATTCAAACTCACATAATGATTTTGATCTCGTTTTGAATGTCATCAATGATAAAATATTCTCTTGTTAGCGTCATAGGCATGGTGTTACCATGATAGGAAAAAGATCTTTGATATTCAAACTCACATAATGATTCTAATCTCGTTTTGAATGTCCTCATTGACAGAATATTCTCTTATTAGCACGTATTACAACTTCTTTTCATTAATTTTCCTGATTATGATTTTATTCATTGATGTCACAAACTAATATATATATATATATATATATATATATATTTGTTTCTTGTACCCAACAAATATAAGAGTTTGGTTAAATGTTCCTTGCACAAAGGTAACCCTTTCACTTTCTCCAAAATTATATACATACAATGAAATTTTGTTTCACCTCTTCTATTATTATGTTAATATAGTCTTACCATGCTTAAATAATTCAATTCATAACCGATATATCATTTTCCCACTACTTCTTAACCTATACCGAATGGGAAACGATCATACCCCATACTATACCGAAGTGGTTCTATATAAATACTTCCATAAGTTCCTTTGATTAGCAAGCTTGCGTTGTGGTTCGTTGTTTTCCAAAACGTTGATGGTGAAGCGATAAAGAATTTACACTTTGCCCTTCTCGTTCAAGGGTTCCCCTGTTTTCTATAATCACTTGCAGATAGGGTTAATCTTAACACAATATTACCATTGTTGCTTCCGGGTAACAACTCTGCTCTGTAACAACATTTAAGATGTAAATGTTTGCTTCTCGTTTATATACTTTCTTTTTATTCTTACTTGAAGCTAAATACAATGGTTCATATGTAGGTCTATTATGGTTCGAAGGTACCGATCTATACAAGAATGATGTGCTGGTAGACTATATGAGTTTTTCTTTAAGCTAAACATAATAATCCATGGTTATAGTTCACCCATCATAAACCTTAGGTTTTACTTGACAATTTTGCTCAATTTTAGCAATACGATTTATAGTGGGTTTACATTAGAACCGTTCTATATCTTTTACTCAATAATTTTGTTAATCTTATATTCTAGGTTGTCTTATAGGTATTCTTTGTATAAAAAGGAAAACGATGTATTTGCCAAGTTGCTTGACATATAATCGACCTCCAACGAGAGGATCCCTTAATTTTACAATAATACATTTTATTTGGTTTACTACGTGTGGTTATAGTCCTAATGATATGCTTTATTTTGTACATGGTTCTTTATAACC
This sequence comes from Picea engelmannii, assembly GCA_009831015.1. NCBI lineage: Eukaryota > Viridiplantae > Streptophyta > Pinopsida > Pinales > Pinaceae > Picea > Picea engelmannii. The sequence goes on from ML777316.1 coordinate 235,493, forward strand.
CTTGCATGAACTCTGGTTCGAGAGGCCGTAGGTAGTAGGGTACTCGTTTTATTTTACAAACCCACTAAGTATGCTCTCTAAAAGTGATAACGAGTTCGGCTCTAAGTCCTCTCCTTCATGGTTCAAACACATAGTTAGTTTTTAGTTCTTTTGGGTTTGAATAGTGGTGAAATACTCTTCATACGAATTCTTTGTATCATAATATATTAAACTCTTCATTTTATTTGGACATGAGATCCATTTACGGTTAATGTTTGGTATAGGTAATACCCATATCATATTTATGTTTATCGTTATACTTATTAGTCCATGCCGAAGGTGTAGAGGGACTGTTGGGATCGATAATTCGTTGAATTCATATTAATATGTCTTTTGACTATAAATTTTCGCATCATCTGTATTGTTCGAACTATATAAGTAAAAACCTTTTTTTTTTATATAATAAAAAAAATCTTATATGTCATCGTCTCATTAAAGAATAGATTGGAAATCTTATTGCCAACTTCGTCATTCCCAATGTTGTAAAGGTTTAGATATCCAAAGTTTTGAGCTTGGACGCTCTTTTTAAATTTTTAAATTTTTACTCAAATGTTTACATACCGAAAGTTTTGAGCATCGATGCAGTTTGTTAATGTTTTTGTTATTTCTTTTTGTATTGAGATGTTTACATACCGAAAGTTTAGAGCATTGACACTCTTTTTGAGGTACTTGAATAGGCCCGACAACTTAAATGTTTACATAGCGCGAGGCCCTTAAACAGGTCCGACAACTTAAATGTTTCCATAGTGCGAGGCCCTTAAACAACCCTGGCAGGCTTAAATGTTTACCTAAATAGGCTTCTCATAGTACATTTTTCCTCAAATTTTTCCATACAATGTTGCAGTGAATTTTGACAATATTGTTGTCCAACGCCATTTGCATAGCCATCATATGTTTCATACTTCTTCTATTCTTGGAATGCAATTTAGTCATCATTGAAGATACATATAGTGTTTAATGGTTCATTGGTTGCTTCTTGTTCGTTGGTTCATTGGTTCGTCGATTGTTGTTTTTTGTTGTTTGGTTCAACTTTTCAAGGTTGAGGACCTGCACCTGTGGTTGGACATGTTGGTGCTTGTTTCTTTCTTTTGTTTTCTTCAACTTTGCACGGTTGGGGTCCTGCATCCACAGTTGGAACTATTTTTTTACTTTGCGAGGTTCAAGTCTTGCGCTTCTGTGGTTCATCGTTGTCGAGTAAGTTTCGATGCCATAATGTCATTTGTATTCTTTCTTTGTTGTTTACTGTTTGCAGTTTGCAAGTAAGAATGTTTAATTATTTCCACTCACATAGTCGTCATATGTTTCATATTTATTCTTTGCTTGGGATTCAATTTGGTCATCATTGAAGATACATATGTTGTTTACTGGTTCAATGGTTTTTGCTTGTTCATTGGTTCGTTGGTTCATCAATTGTTTCTTGTTTTTGCTTGGTTCAAGTTTGTGAGTTTGAAGTGCTGCAGCTACAATTGGGCTTATTGGTGCTTTCTCGCTGGTTTGTTGCTTGTTGTTTTTTTCTTTAGCTTTGCAAGGTTGGGGTCCTGCGTTGAGTTTTTCTGAACTTTGCGGTGTTCAAGTCCTACACCTGCAAGTGGACCTACGGTTCTATCGTTCATCATTAAGAAGTAAGTTTTAGTAATATACTTTCATTCATGTTCGTTGCTTACTATTTGTTGATTTCATTTTTCAAGTAAGAATGTTTAAGTATTTATTTATCATTCTTGTTCTACAAACTTTCCATAGAGGTTGTCATATATTTTTCTCTTGCTCTTCAATTTTCCTTCGATTTTTCCTGGGATTATGTACCATGTCCATGCCAGTTTCCTGTGCACAACTTCGGTTGTCATTTTTTATAGCATTGCAAATTCCGGTCCGTTTTTGTGTGTGACAAAGTCCAAATCTGGCACCTGCCTTTCCCATGTCTTTCGAATAAAAACTATGATGTCAAACTTGTTGCCTCTATAGCATGTTCTTGTAGAAGAAAACTACATGTAGGTGTACAAGGGCTATGTATGGTACAACTGTGCCTGGGCTGCAACAAAATTCCACAAAATTGGCATATCTTTCCATCGTGCAATTAAATTTTTCTCCAATTTTTTCTCCTAACTCTGAACCATACCTACATGCCTTTGGAAAATTTACTTGTAGAAGAAAAAGATACTGAGATGGTGCTAGCAAGAGTGGTGTTTCGTGGATTTCAAATTACAATATTCAATTTCTATGTCGATTTGCGTGCAACATTGATAACATAATGAATGTCTTCTCAAATGCATCACACCATTTACACCTGGATGAAACCATTATCATTCTAGGATACTTCAATGTTGACATGCTACAAAATAGTGCCATAGAAAATAATTGAACAACCCCATGTGCAATTACAATGTCTGATTTCTTTTGGTTAAGATTAAACATGTGCAAAATGCACCTATTAACCATATATGGTGAAATGTGCCCATATCATAATACAACCTCTTTATCCTATGCATGGACTTTTTTGACCATGATACAATTTATCTTATACTTGAAATATGAAATACATATCAAAGATATTGAAAAATTATATTTCCATGTCTCAAAGCATATCTGGATACCTTGCTACAGAAAACCAAATCATTTAGCTATTACCATGCGATTTCTTAATATTTGTTGGCTTGTAATATATTTTGGATAGGAAAAATTCTATATAATTACAACCATGGATCAAGATAAGAAAAGGTTCATGTTTCTAACTCTCTTCTATTCTATTCCTTTGATTCTCATTTACTATGTGTACATATTTCTTATTCTCCCTTGCATACCAACTTCCATTCATGTTCATTGTATTTTGTGTGTTCCCACATTGAAACAAACAGAATAATTGGAGAGGACGAAGGAATCTTTACCGCAAATTGAGAAGAGGAGATACAAAGGTGCAAGCTTGTACTCTTATTTCATATTCTATCGTTTTGTATTCCATTTATTATTTGTATATGTGTTCTACTACTTTGCACATAATTTATTGTATGTAGGTATTGTGTATCTTCCTACATAATAACTTCTCTTCATGTCAACTGTATTCTTTGTGCCGCTACATTGAAATAAATCGAACTCTTTTTTTACATGTCTTCCTACATACTAAATTACCTTCATGTCCATTGCATTTTCTGCATTGCTACATTTAAAAAAACATAATAACTAAAGAAGACGAGGGACTCTTTGCCACAAATCTAGAACAAGAGATACAAAGGTGCATGCTTCTACTCTTATTTCATATTCCATTTTTTAGTATTTCATTTATTGTCTATATATTTGTTCTACTTGTTCTACTTCTTTGCACCTAATTTATTGTATGTAGATAGTACATATCTTCCTACAGAGTAGCTTATCTTCATGGGAATTATATTCTCTGTAATGATACATTGAAATAAATAGAAGTGTATTTATTTTTTTACATGTCTTTCTACATACTAACTTACCTTCATGTCCACTGTATTTTCTGCATTGCTACATTGAAAGAAACAGATTAGTTGGACAAGAAGATGAATTCTTATATTCCACAATAGAGGGGGCTTAAGTACAATCTTCGAAAAGGTATACCAACTGTGATAGTAAGTCAAACACACAAAACGAGTAGGTGCATATAATATTGGACTAGAAAACAATGATTTGGCAATAATGGGGCTTTGTTGACACTTCCCGCTTCCAAACATTTCCCTCCCTATTTATGTTTTCCCACTCTCTATTATCCCTTTCTTTTCCCTATTCTATACTTAATTGAATTCCACTTTGTTTTTCTCCTCTACTTTCTCTTTCTGGTTGCGTTGCTTATTCATATTTCCAAAAAATTCTAGGTGTGCAGGTTGATAGACTCATGGGTTCACATTTATACTCATAGTTCTATATTACGACTCCCATCGATGGCTTCCTCATTCCATACTTAGCCACTTTTTCAATCATGGGTTCCGTGGCTGGCGGGCTCAAGATTGTGCCTCTAGCTTCGGGGGTTCCGTGATATACAAATTGGTCGTCATACTCCCCCATTATTCCCTATTCCCTGTTACACATTTTTGCAGTCAAAAAATCCAAGGCATACAATATGACCGTCAGGTCATCATGTTTCTTGAGTATCCCTTAACACCCTATTTTGTATTCCATATCCTTCAAGATTGTATGTGACATTCATAACAATTATGGACAATATACAATCCATATTCTTATTTATTCCTTATGATGTTCATCTGCACATGATTGCATCCGAAAAAGTTGGACTAGTGACATGGGCATGAACAGTGAAGCATTGTAAAGCTCAACAGAATGACAAGAGAAAAGGTAAAGATTCATACATTGTGCTCCTGATATGTTTACCAAAAAAATATCCTTAGCTATTTATTCATCTATTCCATGATAAATATGTTGATGTGGTGCTGACCCCCAACCCTCGAGATGAGATCCACACGGGATCATTCTAATTCTCCTCTGATTTGGATTGACTCTTCAATTTCCCTACGGGAAATTCTCTCACACACAAAAGTGTTGTAAGGTAGCTAGAGATGTAGTGGGGGGGCCTAGAGGGCCCATAGTGATAATAGTGGAGGTCATTCAATGTAAGGTGGACTAGGTCCACTATATTATTAAATAAGGCCCACTATGGTAGTAAGATATAATAAATGGGTAATTAGATATAATTAATGTAAGAGGGCTTCTTAGAAGGTTCTACTTCTAGAAGATTCCTCCTCTAGAATGTTCTTAGGAGATGATAGCACTATATAAAGGGGTTCAAGCAATGTAATCAGACATGAAGAGAAATATTGTATTGTGGAGCGGTAGCTCAATAGGAGGATGCCCCCTCGAAGAGGCAAGTGAACAGGAGAGGATCCCTTCCATAATAGGATCCATTGTATGGTGTTTCCCTACCTCAAGTGTTTGGTAATAATAAAGTGTGGTTTCTTCTATATTACTTTGTGGATCTATTGTGTATTTAGTATTTGTGGTGATTATATTTGTAGATCTATTCAGGTTCTTCACAAGTGTATCCACAGGTCCTTCCTGAAAAACCTACCATTTCCACCTTAACTCTAGGTGCGAGCCTTACACTTCCATATGACCACGACCTGGTCCTTGCACAAACGCCTTTCACAACTCACGTGTTCACAGGGCGAAGACCCTCGACTTTTCTTCACCAAACACCGATACCCGACATGCAATGGGATATGTATCCTCCTTGTTAGCACCCTCCATGTGTAACCGACAGATAGAGCTAAGTACTAACCTCACTCGCAACTCGTGAATTCGTGAGTTGAAGGGTTGAACCTCTAGGTCATTCTTTTACGAGACTCCAAGATGTGAAAGTCAGAGAAGAATTGATTCCTTCAGTACTTCTCACAACTCGCAACTTCACAAGTTAGCTTGTTGAGCCTTTGTTCTCCTTTCTTACAAGAAACCGAAGCATGAGAAGTCAACAGGGCGTTGACCCCCTCCAAGGTGACGATTGTCCACCTGTCAACCATGCAGTCCCCACTTGATGGACACACCATGTTTTCACCCAAGACCTCGTCCCTCGCCCTTTACGACTTCTGTAGTCGAAACTGATTCCTTCCAACCTCCGAAACCCTGATACGTGATATAGCGAAGAGGTTCCGATCCAATGGTTATTCCTACTTCTGTCTACTCGGGAGTTCGCACAACCAAAGTATTTGGTCTACCCTACGAACTCACTAACCCCAAGTTTGAAAGAATGATCCAACAGCCTGAACTGACCACGATTGATGGTCTTCGTTGATTCTTGACACTAGAGTGGTGGGTTCGTCCAACTCCTAACCACCCTGGAACTTTACTGGATCCTACAGTCCCCACAACTTTGCGAATTCTCCACTGAGAATTCTGACCATTCGATTCCTTCTTCTGAATCTCTGGCCCAAATTGAATCGACGTTCTTTCTCTAGGACTTAACTTCTAGGCGATGATTCAGCTCCCCTTCTTCCTTTGAATACTTCAAAGGCGCTGACCCTCTTGAGCTTTCTATTGAAACCTCAATTCTCAAAAGGACTCCTCCACCCACTCTTTGTGGAAATATTTCAAATACTTATGTGTATTTGATTCTTTGACTCTATGCACTCTCGGCAACAACAGTCTTTCACTCTTCAACCTAATTTGATAAATTCTAAGGCTTCAACGAGCCTGCACAGACCTTGCATGAATTTTGTGCTTCACCTGTACTTCTGCTGGAATGAGGACAATGGTATCCCTCCTGAGCTTTCAGAGATAGACTCAGAACCCTTGTCAACACACACCTTGTGGATGTTTCACTGCACTCCTTGCAGGAACTTCTCTCAGGAAGAGAAACAATTGAAACTCATTCTCTTTCTTTCTTAGACTTCATACATTCAACATGAAATCATACATTCAACACAACATAGCATCATAACAAATGCATAACAGAGAGAATAAAACAACTGTAATCATACCATTCAACATATGTAAACAATAAGCATCATAACACCATGAAATATGAGTCGAACCTTCATATATTAATTCAATCTCATGTACATGGGTTCTTCTCTACAACTCTCTACTACAACTCTCTTCTTCTTCTCTGCGCTAATGATCTAATCATACAATAATACAAAGGCGAGGGTGTCTAAATCCGTTTTCCCTCCTACACTATAAACTATCTAATCTCTTAAATCCAATCTACCTACTTTCATTAACAGACTTAAATGCCTATTACAATTTGATAGATGGGAGTAATCCCCCCAGATATGTTCATATCTCCTAGGTATAAATGTAAAGTACGCGCTAATAAAAATTCAAAACGTTGTTCATAAAAATGTGCTCTTTTTCCATCTACGCGTCCAGCTTCTCCTTTGGCTAGACGCATGCTTTTGTATTTGTACGATGCTCCTGCATCATACTCCCTTTCTTGTAAATTTTCATGAACTCTTGCACAGTCTATCCATGCTTATGAATTTATTCTTCATCTTCCCAACTGGCATCTTCATTTGGGTGTCCCTTCCATTTGACCAAGTATTCAAAATACTCTTTTCTCCTGGTCTTTTTGCTAACCCTCTTGTCAATTATGCTTTCCATTTGTGGCTTTTTAGCTACAGGCATTTGTTTTTTCCATTGAATCTCTTTCTGTTCCTTCTCTGCTTCTACTTCCTCAGCTCTGTAAGGGTACAAATCCACAACATTGAATATCAATGAGATTCCGACCCCATCGGGTAATTCAATCTCATATGCATTTGCCCCAAATTTCCTTATGACCTTGCACTGTCTAATCCTTTTCATATTCAGTTTATTATACATTCCCCTTGGGAACCTTTCCTTCCTCAAATGTGAAATAATCAGATCACCAACTTCAAATTGAAGTTCTCACCTGTGTTGATCTTCTCTCTGCTTGTATTCTTGACTTGAACTCTGCAATCACTCCTTAATTTGGCTATGAAGCTCCTTCATTCCTTTCGCAAAATCTTCTGCACTAGAACACCTGAATTCAGCTTGTTCTGAATCTTTCAATTCAGAAACTCCCCTTGGTTGCATTACATATACAATCTGGAATGGAATATTCCCTGTGCTTCTATTGAGTGAGTCATTGTAAGAAAATTCCGCCTATGGCAGAATGTGATCCCACTGACTTTGGTGTTCAGTCACTAAGATCCTCAACAAGTCTCCCAAGCTTATGTTCATGACTTCTGTCTGACCATCTGTTTGAGGATGATATGCTGAGCTAAAAGACAAACTTGTCCCCAAATTTTTCCATAAGGTCCTCCAAAAATGTCCCACAAACTTGGTATCCTGATCAGACACAATACTCCTTTGTAAGTCGTGAAGTCTGACAACTACCTTGAAAAACAGGTTCACAATATGAGTTGCATCACTGGTTTTTTGGCATGGTATGAAATGTGCCATCTTTGAAAATCTTTCAACTACCACAAAGATTGAATCACATCCTCTTTGTGTTCTTGGCAATCCCAATATAAAATCCATGCTCACTGCGTCCCATCGCCTTTCTAGTATGGGTAATGGTTGATATAACACCGTGTTATGCTTTTCCCCTTTTGTGTACTGACAAATCCTGCATCTGTCCACAAATTTCTTAACATCTTCCCTCATCCCTGGCCAAAAATATGATCCATTCAACTTTGAGAATGTCTTATCATGAACAAAGTGTCTGGCCAATCCTCCACTATGTTTTTCCTTCAGCAGGTTCTCCCTCATGGAGAATTTTGGAATACATAGCTGATTGCCCCGGAATAATAACCCATCCTAGATCATATAATTGGTCCATTGGCTTCTATCCCTGAGAACTGGATTCTCAGATGCCTCATATGCCTCCTTAAAATCTGGGTCATCCCTATACATTTCTTTGAGGTTATCAAAACCCAAAGTCTTGACTCTGAATTCCTGCATAAGCACACATTTTCTGCTCAAAGCATCAACAACTTTGTTAGCAGTTCCAAAAATATGCTTAGTCACAAAAGTAAAATTATGCATGAATTCAAACCATTTAACATTTCTTTGGTTCAACTTCTCTTGTTGAGTCACGAATTGTAAAGCATGATTATCACTGTACAAAACAAACTCTTTTGGAACCAAATAATGTCTCCATTTCTTCAGCGCTTGTATGACTGCATAGAATTATTTGTCATATGTTGAGTACTTGATCTTCACTTCATTCAATTTTTCACTGAAGTATGTGATCGGCCTATCGTCTTGGCTCAAGGATGCTCCAATTGCAAATCCACTCGCGTCATAGTTGACCTGGAATGTCTTGCTAAAATCCGGAAAAATCAGAATTGGTTGTTCCGTGATCTTCTTTTTCAGCAGATTGAAACTCTTCTCTCCTTCTTCTGTCCAGTGAAAATATTTGTGTCTTTTCTTCACCATATCCATCATTGGCGCGCTAATTCCACTGAAGTTTGGAATGAATTTCTTGTAGAAAATAGCCAAACCATGGAAGCTTCGAACTTCAAACACACTCTTCGTCGATGGCCAATTCTTAATTGCATCTACCTTTTCGGGATCCATCTTCAACTCATTCGTAGATATAACAAAACCCAAATAAATGAGTTATGTCCTCATAAATGACGATTTCTTCATATTTATCAGCAATTTCTCTTGTTGTAATCTCCTCATCACCGCAATTAAATGCTTTAAGTGTTTTGCTTCTGTCTTGCTGAAAATTAATATATCGTCAAGATATACAATGATGAATTTCCCTATGAAATCCTTCAGGACTCCATTCATCAACCTCATGAAAGTATTGGGTGCATTCGTTAAACCAAATGGCATGACAAGCCATTCATACAACCCCTCATTCATCTTGAATATTGTCTTCCATTCATCACCTTATCTCATCCGAATTTGATGATATCTGCTTTTCAAATCAATCTTTGAAAAAAACTTTTCTCCACTGAAGAAATCCATCAAGTCATCCATCCTTGGCAATGGAAATCTATATCTGATGGTAATCTTATTGATTTCCCTTGATTCGGTACACATTCTCCAGCCTCCATCTTTCTTTGGGTTGAGCACTGTTGGAATAGTGCATGGACTCAATCTTTCTCTAATCAATCCTTTGTCCATTAAGTCCTAGACTTGTCTCTTAATTTCTTCATTTTCCTGTGGCGTCAATATGTACGCAGCTTTGTTTGGTAAAATGGCTCCAGGTATAAGGTCGATATGATGGCTTATACTTCTAATAGGTGGCAACGAACAAGGTATTTCATCCACTACTATATCAACAAACTTTTCCAGCAACTCTTGGATTTCTTCTTGTAAATCCTCTATCCTTGTACTGGTCAAAACAATTATGGGCTTCCTAGCCATAATAAATTGTGTGTCTTCCCTCTTGTTAACCTCCTTAAGAAGTTCCTTCCCACTCATGAGAAGTACAGTGTTGATCATCTATGTTTTCACCTCTTGGTTTTTAATCGACAACAACATGTGCGTCCTCCCATTCTTCTCCAGGGTGTACGTGTTATTTCTCCCATCATGAATCACGTTCCTGTCATATTTCCATGGTCTACCCAGCAATAGATGAAAAACATCCATGGGAATGACATCACATAATATTCCATCTTTATGTCCCCTTATTTTAAATTCAATTAAACATTGTTTAGTGACATTTACCTGGTGTCCTTTTTGTAGCCATGAAACTCTGTATGGGCTTGGATGTACAACAGTCTCCAACTCCAACTTTTCTACCATCTCTGTAGATACGAGATTGGCTGTGCTACCGTTGTCCACTATGACTTTGCATACTCTGTCTTTAGTTTTGCAAGCTGTCCGAAACAGACTGTTTCTTTGGGCTGGGTTCTCTGGCTCCTTCTCTGGCTTCAAGAGAAATTTCCTCATCATCAAAGATCTTTTTCCCTTAGTTTCCTCTACCTCAACATTCCATCCTTGAGCTTCGACAATGTGAGGTTCACCACCATCTTTTTTCTTCTCTGGACACTCATAGAATTTATGTCCGATCTTTCCACAGACAAAGAATTTTACTTCACCGCATCTGCCTCTTCCTCTGCCTCTTCCTCTTCCTCTAGCTCGAGGAAAAATATTTCTATTAGCATACTTCCCTCTCTGTGAGCTTCCTCCTCTCTCATGTTGAGTTTGAGTTTTCTTTCCCTCTTCTTTAGATTTATGAGTTTTGTCTTGGGCAATTGTTTTTCCTCTTGCCTGACTTCTACCTTGGCCTCTTTGACCTTGTTTTTGGCTCAGCTTCTCTTCAGCCTTCAAAGCCATCTGATAAGCATTTTCCACAATACGAATGGTCATCATGCTCATATCATATTGAATTTCATACCACAAACCATTCATGTATCTGGAAACTTTTTCATCATCGTTTTCCCGATGGCTTGCCCTGTTGTTTATCTTGTAGAACTTTTTAGTGCATTCCTTCACTGACATCAGCTTCTGTCTCAAATTATTCATCCTCCGAAACATAGTGATTTGATAATCCTTGGGTATAAATTTGTCTTTTATATTTGCAACCATTCTATCCCAGCTCTTGATTTTCTACTTGTCTTTGCAGCGTCTGTTAGCCTGCAGTTCATCCCACCATAGTGTTGCATGCCTTTTAAGTCTAGTAACGACATGTTTGAATTTCTTGTCTTCCTCGACATCCTCATAGTCAAAGTATTTATCCAGAGATCTAATCCAGTTTAGAATCTCTTCAACATCCAAGTTTCCCTCATACATGGGAATATCCATCTTTTCTCTAGCACCTATCCTTGCAACAACCCTAAATAGGCGTTCGTCTACAGCATCTTTGACTGCGACTTCTTCTCCTTCATTTCTAGTTTCATTTTCACTTTTAGCTTCACTGATATCCCCAACTTCAACTGTGCGCCTCTGTGTTGTCTCCATGGCATCAAGCCTGGCACGTAACTCATGCATTTCTCTTTCCCTTATTGGATCAGGCATTGGCATTGGCCTGTCTCTTCTTGTCGGTGGCATGGCTGTAAAATGTTTCCCTGTTTTCTCTGCTACAAAAAGCAAAGAACCTGTTTTGGGCTCTGATACCACAAATGGTGCCGACCCCCAACCCTCAGGCTAATATCCGCACAGGATCATTCTAATTCTCCTCTGAGTCGAATTGACTATCTAATTTCCCTACGGGAAATTTTCACGCACACAAGAGTGTATCCACAAGTACTTCCTAAAAAACCCGCCCTGTCCACCTTCACTCCAAGTGAGAGCCTTATACTTCCATACAACCATGACCTGGTCCTTGGGAAAATTCCTTTCGCAACTCGCATGTTCGCAAGTCAAAGACCCTCACCTTTTCTTTACCAAATGTCGATACCTGACATGCAATGGGATGTGGCTCCTCCTTGTTAGCGCCCTCCACATGTAACCGTTGACTAGAGATAAGTACTAACCTCACTCGCAACTCACGAGTTCTCAAGTTGAAGGGTTGAACCTCTAGGCCCTTCTTTTATGAGACTCTGAGACGTGAAAGTCAGAGAAGATTTGACTCCTTCAGTACTTCTCGTGGCTCGCAACTTCGCGAGTTGGTTTGTTGAGACTTTGTGCTCCTTTCTTATGAGAACCCAAAGCATGAGAATTCAACAAGGTGTTGACCCCCTCCCAGGCGATGAGTGTCCACCTGTCAACCACGCGGTCTGCACTTGATGGACGCACCACATGTTCGCCTGAGACCTCATCCCTCACCCTTCGCGACTTTTGTAGTTGAAACTAATTCCTTCCAACCTATGAAACCCTGATACATGATATAATGAATAGGTTCCGATCCAACTGTTATTCCTACTTCTCGCTACTTGGGAGTTCACGCAACCAAAGGATTTGGTTTTCCCTCTGAACTCACAAACCCTGAGTTTGAAAGAATGATCCAACGGTTCAAACTGGACAACTGTCCATGATCGACGATCTTCGTTGATTCTTGACACTAGAGTTGTGGGTTCGTCTAACTCCTAACAACCCTACAGCTTTACTGGATCCTATGGTCCCCGCAACTTCGCAAATTCTCCACTGAGAATTATGACCGTTCGATTCCTCCTTCTAAATCTCTGGCCCAAATTGACTCGACGTTCTTTCTCTGGTACTTAACTTCTACACGATGATTCAAATCCCCATCTTCCTTTGAATACTTCAAAGGCACTGACCCTCCTGAGCTTTCTATTGCAACCTCATGTCTCGAAAGGACTCTTGCACACACTCTTTGTGGAAATATTTCAAATACTTCTATGTATTTGAGTCTTCGACTTTGTGCACTCTCAGAAACAATAGTATTTCACTCTTCAACTTTAGTTGATAAATTCTAAGGCTTCAACTAGCCTGCACACACCTTGCACGACTTTTGTGCTTCACTTGCACTTATGCTGAAATGAGAACAATGGTATCCCTCCTGAGATTTTTGAGATAGACTCAGAACTCTTGTCAACGCACACCTTGCGGACATTTCACTGCACTCCTTGTAGGAACTTCTCTTTGGAAGAGAAACAATTGAAACTCATTCTCTTTCTCTCTTAGAATTCATACATTCAACACAACATAGCATCATAACAAATGCATAACAGAGAGAATAAAACAACTGTAAGCATACCATTCATCATATGTAAACAGTAAGCATCATAACACCATGAAATCTGAGTCAAATATTCATATATTAATTCAAGCTCATGTACATGGGTTCTTCTCTACGACTCTCTTCTTTTGCTTTGCGCTAATGATCTAATCATACAATAATACAAAGGCGAGGGTCTCTATATTTGTTTTCCCTCCTACACTCTAAACAATCTAATCTCTTAATTCCAATCTACCTACTCCCATTAATAGACTTAAATGCCTCTTAAAATTTGACAGATGGGAGTAATCCCCCCAGATCTGTTCATATCTCCTAGGTATAAATGAAAAGTACACCTTCTTCCTAACTATTACATTGATGCTTTTAAGTTCAAAATTCAAAACGTTGTTCATAAAAACGTGCTCTTTTTCCATCTACACATCCAACTTCTCCTTTGGATAGACGCGCGCTTTTGGCTTTGTACGATGCTCCTGCATCATGATGTCATTTGCAACACATACTCTGCAGTTCACAAGAAGTATCAACGAATGCAAGTGAGACACCGAACATAGTGCAAGTTTCGGAGACTAAGTGTTTTGGTTACAAAACTCTGGCCTCCATACTTCATCCAAGTTGTGCATCTACTTGTATATTTATTCTAGGAAAGAAAAAAAAAAAATATAATACAGACTACCATCACATTACTTTTCCTGTTCAAAAAATGTCACCATGTGTAAACTTATAACACCCAAAATACTATCAATAGAAGGCTTGAACAACTGTCGAATTGGACAAGTGTTTTTCTGGGACATAATGGTCATATATAGCACCTACTTGGACAAGGAAAACAAAAATAGGTGCATTATGCATGCTAACATGACAGACAACGAAGACATGATGACAGTCGCACTGACTATCGCTAGACAACTTGTCTAGAAACATGAAGAAAATATATTGCCAGGTAATGGGATATCCATTACAAATTTTAATATATTTCCAAAAAGAGTATATGACCGTGGTGATTGTGATCGAATTATATTTCTCGATGAAACAAGTATTGTGGAAAAAAATCCCACAATTTGTTTAGAGTATCGTTTCGTACAGGACACAACAATCAACCAACTTCCACAAATAAATGACACTTACCCAATTAGAACCATTGGTGCAGTTGTCACACTCGCGAGAAACTTGGCTCACAACACATTATCCATATAAAATATGGAGAGTGAGACAACTACAAGGCAATGGTCCCATTATCCTTATCCAGTTTTTTCCTTTACTTTCACATGTCCATGTATCGTGGTTATGTTACACAGCTATTTCACTATTCCATGTTGCATCTACAATTGTTCGACACCTATTCAAATTTGTTTTCCTCAATGGAACAACAATTGCATAAAGGGAAATTTCCACTTATGCTCTTCAAAAATATAACAAAGAAAAGAGATTTTAAAGAAAGGATATTTCACACAACCCAAGAAACATTTGTAATAGAATTGCGAACAGACATAGTACAGGATCTCAAGAAACTAACTATCTCAACAACTGTTGTCTGTATACATCTACAATTTCATCCTCACTTTGCTCATACAAATTCCCTTCACCAATTTGTTGTATCTTTTCTTTTGTTGTGTAGTTGTATATCATATTGTTCAATATATTAATTGCTATTCTCACATGCTTAGGTTGAGGGTGGTTTTCTTACAATGAATGTGTACTCAACCCCATTTTCGAGCTTTTATGTTACAAATTCAACTCCCTTGCTTCTTCTTTTGTTTTCATAAATGATGGTACAATTGATTGTCTATGATGCAATTAAAAATCCCCTTACACATACAAACATTTCCTCGACGTTTCCATCCGAACCGTCGGCAACACAATCGTACATTGTACAATTAGATATCCTCTGTTAGAAGATGTGCTTCTTGGGCTAGATTAATTTCCATATGAAGTATACCTACAGAAAAAGGAAAACAATGTCTACATGTTGCATGAGTTTCGTATCCATAGAAAATTTACCTTAAATGAGGATAATGCAATACTGCATATCGGCTGAAAAAAAAATAAAAAAATCCATATCAAGCGTTGGCAAGAAATCAAACAATCTCATGTGTATCTTTCCATGCCACCCAATGAGGATATGAATAGAATCTTGCGCTGCCATGGAAAATTGAATAGGAAGTGCATAAGATTGTTCAGTCCAGAAATGGGAATCATGAGGACAAACCCAATAAAAAGTATCCAAATGTGAATAAATTAGGCCCATCCTTTAAACCATCAAAATGGCTCACTCCTCTCAACATAACCACTAGGCATTTTCAATAATATTGGAAATTTGGCATTGTTAGAAATAGTAGTCATAGAACATAACTCTATCAGAAGCAAATGTCCATAATGATCTTGCTTCATGGTAAAATAGTAATCGACAAGTTTCTTTGTGCCCATTTGGGGGTTTGGTTATATCTGGGATACAATGTCGAATCTCTGTTGGTTTTGTGATGTATTGTGTTTTGCAGACTTTTGTTCAAGTGCTTTCTTCCTGTAGTTTAGGGTTCTCACGAGCTCAGTTATTTTCTCATGGGAAAATATACCACATGTAAGAGAAAACCAATGCCACGTGTGTTTTTTTAATATCAGATTGTTTGATGCATAGGTCTATGTGTACTTCTCTATGGACCCTTGTGGGATCTCCCTTGGTGCCTTTTGTGTTCATGTGTTTCCTTGTGCCTCAAATTTCAATACATTTGGTGTTTACTTGGCTCTTGATTGTATGATTTGTTCTAGAAAATTAATGATACATTCAAGATCTTGGCGGTTTTTCTATGATATTAAAGAATATTGAGGACCTCCTTTTCCTTTTAATATAATATCTCTAACACAAATGTAGTATGTGCCTTGGTTTAGCACTTTTGCTTCATCGTTGAACTTACCAAAATTCATCTTCATAAATATTTTGAAACAAAAGGATATATGATATGTGAAGTCCGATGGAACTATCATATCATCCAAAAAAAATTAAAATTAAAATTCCTCGTTGTTATTATACTTACGGTGAAGTTGACAATACAATAATTTTACTTAAACATCCCAAAATTGATTTTCGTGTGGATTTTCGATGCTTCTCTTATGCAAACACATCTTAGAAACTATAAGCATGACTCACTTTATCTCTTCCTTGATCGAAGATCTTGTTCACCTGTTTAATGAATTTCATAGTTACTGTTAATACCATCAATGGGGATTTCTTAACACCAATTCCCGCTTCCGAAAATTTCCATCCCTTTTATTTTTTCTTTCTACTTTCCCTTTGTAGTTCCATGGTCGTTTTTTGGAAAATGTCTAGGTGCATAGGTTGGTAGATTCACGTGTTCAAATTTTGACTAATGTTTTTATATCACGATTCTGACCGACCGCTTCCTCATTCCATATTCAAAAACGTTTTTGGATTATAGGTTCCCGGGTAGGGGAGCTCAACATTGCATTTCCATTATTCCTTCGCCTACAAACAACACCCATAATTATTCGATATACATATTGACAACCAAATTCACCTTTCTTTTTCGCCTTTACTTTCCATTTGTGGTTACTTAGTTGTTTTTTTGAATGTCTCATGCTTTTATATACAACACCTGAAGTTCCATAATATACAAATTTGTAACAACCCTAGTAGAATATATACTTAGGGATTATTAAGTAAAATATTTATTAGGTAATTAATTTTTCCTACCATGTTAATAACTAAACAAAGATTGATCTAATGATATTAATTAAGTTGTTATTAATTAATTAAATTTTATAATTTTGATTAATTAATTAATTAATCAACTACCTATTACATTTAATAACATGAGTATTAAATTTAATAGATTAATAAGTTATATTGTTTAAATTAAAAGGTTACATACACGGAAAGGGATAACTTATTAATTACGAGAGGATAAAATAATAAAGGAAAGGATAAGGAGCATTAACGAGGAGTAGGTAAGGAAGTAAATGCATGAGGCGGTGAAGGAAGGATATGGAGGCGAAGGAGGTTTACGAAAGGCATTATCATTCGATGGGATATTGCTAGGGGTTCTCTCTGGGATTTGCAGAGAGGAGAGTGGAGTTTAGGAGTGGGGAAGTTTAGCACAGGGGCACTGGTTTACTGGAGGTTTTGGGCATGGGAGCCAGGATATCCATATGATATCCTGGAGCTAGGAAGTTGACCTAGTGGCAGGGTGGAACAAGGTTTTGGGCAGTGTTTACACAGTGCAACAACGGTCAATAAGGCAAGCGAACAAACAGAGGGTTAGCATCAGACCCAGGTATTTAAAATTGTGTATTGTTTTATTTTTCTATAAAATTTTATTAATTGTGGATAAATCTATATGCGAATGTGCTGCGAATGTGCTCAATTAAAGGATTTTTTTTTTTAATTTTACTAATATGCTCAATATAGAGGAATTATTGAACTTTACTATAATGTTAGTTGAATCAATGGATGTTAAATAATATGGCTACTACAATTGGTATCAGAGCTTCTTAGTTTGAAATCTGGGCCTATGGGCCAATTTCCCAGCTCCAACTCAACCCACGCTTAACCTGCAAACAAAACACAGAAATTTTAATAAATTTTTTTACACAAATATAAAAATAAATGCAATACGAATTGAAAATGTAATTTTTTTTTTACCAAAGTAAAACAAGCAACTAGGGTTGTTACAGTGCATGAAACCAACCAAGCTATTAATAATTGAAACATTTTGATATGCACCTACCTTGTTCTGATTTCTCATCTCTTCCTCCAACAACTCTATCTCTCTTCAACAATCCCTTGCATTTTTCAGATGAAAATTGTCAAAAATCTTTTTGAGTTTTGATTTAGCGGGGGTCACCTCCTTCTCGAACTCATCGAGAAAAAAGAGTACATCTCTGTAGATATGTTCTTCAGATGTATCTATGAAAATCCTAACTCTTCTAGCCTGACAGTGAACCAATTCAATTTGCTCCTTAACCTCGTTTGAAACATCCAACAATCTCAAGGGAAGAATATCCATTGTCGTATCCATGTCCAGCATTAGAACATAAAATTTATTTGATATTTCTTCAGTTTACATGATCAGCTAGACACAACTTACATCGTTGCTACAGTCCTCCAACAAATATTTTGTCTTCGGCAAAATAAAATATAGTTCTCGGAAGCATAGGAATGTAGAGGGAAGCAAGGGAACCCCCAAATCTCTGACTTCTTCAAAAAGCATAGACAAAACCTTAACTTTTCGTGTAATTCAGATTGCATTTCTCCACTGGCATCCTCTAGGCTTCTCAGAACATATTACTTGTTTAGCAAGAGGAAGTAGAACTTGTAATAAAGATACAGCAGAAATGTCCACTGCAGGTACAAATACAAGAGCTCTCGAAGCCCATGTTTTCCCAAGTAGCCAATTATTAGCTAGTAAAGCCATCTATTTCTCCACTAAAAACCACAATTAAAACCTCAATGGTTAAAATTTAAGTCTAGTATAACAATTTACCCTGAAAAACGTATAATTTTCCTAAATTCACAAATATCCTAGATTTATGTTGTTTAACCCCAACTATACAATTTACCCTCAATTATCAATATTACCAAACCTTATCTTGGAATTCTGCTATTTTGTACAATTTTACCTCGAAATGCAACAATTAACCTAAAATTGCTTTATTTTTTTTTCGAATTGCAACTGTTTAACCTGAAATTTTGTAAGTTAGTCTGTGTTTGCTCAATTTGACCTAAACTAATGATATTTAACCTAAAATTGCAATAATATTACCTAAAATTTATGTAAGTTAGTCTGTTTTTGCTCAATTTGGACTGAACTAATGATATTTAACCTAAAATTGCAACAATATTACCTAGAATTACAACTTAAGTTGAAACTATGCAGTTTAACTCTAATTGTGAAGATTTGACCTAAAATTGGGCAATTTAAACTGAAATCGCTACATATTGATCTTTAATTACGCTATTTAACACCCTAACTATACAGTTTACCTTGAAATGTAGCTCACTAATTGCTTGCAGAAACAATCCTGTAAGTCTTTGGATCTCGTTTCTCTCCTTCCAAGATCTCGTCCACTATAATTACAGATATATATACAAAACATGATTACAATATTTATAGAGTCGGCCTTTTAATCTTTTCTTCTTTTAGCCTTAGGATTTTAACAAGAACACTGCAATATTTACAGCATCAGCCTTCAAATCTTTTTCTACTTTCAGCCTAAGGTTTTCAATTCATGGCAAATGACGAACACTGAAATATTTTCCAGACGAGAAAATTCATATATCTGGCTTTTCTGATTGATCTTTCATCCAAAATCTCACAGCAAATGAAAACAAAACGTCGCAGAAAAGAAATTTACCTTGCAAAATCCGTTGTGCCGAATAAAAAAGGATGCTTGATTGATCAAACTGGTTTCTCGTTGCTTAACCTGCAAAGGCACCACGAACAAATTACAATAGATGACACTGATGTTATCAGAATAAAGACGAAATAAAACACTTAAATTTATTGTCTTTACAGATCTCTTTATAGAAAAAATAACAGCATGACATATTTACAAAAAAAAAAAACATAATAGAATTATAACATAGGAGCTGTCAGGTTACCATTACACCACAGATCCCTTACTGCTATTGCTCCATTCAGCCAGTCAATACAATATTGTACATTCCTGCCATACATATTGGAGTGCACTAGAGTGGAGGCGTTAAGCGTTAATGGAAAATGAAATTTGAAGTTGACTGGAGTGGAAGCGTTTAATGGAAAATGAAGTTCATAACAACTACAACTACAAATGCTCCACCACCAAGAAACTAGAGGTTCCATTGTTCTCAACGCATTTCCAAGGGGGAGGAGCTCGCGGCCAATACCAGAACTTCGCCACAGTAGCAGAGAGGGAGAAGCCGAGGGCGCATTTGCATAGGGAGAGAGAGGCGACAGAGGAAGGACGTGTAGGGTTCGAAGAGATGGTATGTGTAGGTTTTTAGGGTTAGGTATTATGAGAAAGCGTGAAGGAGGGGGGGGCACGTGGGCCTCATGCGAGGACCCATTGCCCGAGTCTAAGTTTTTTTTTTTTTTTTTCTTATTTTATTTTAGTCATAATGTAGATGTTTTATTTTATTATTATGTTATTTTT
>ML777316.1:255738-289721 GCA_009831015.1 Picea engelmannii
TTATATATATATATATATATATATATATATATATATATATATATAATAAACAATTACTATAGTAGGTAAATTAAATAAATCAGGTTTATTTCGAATTAGGGATTTTAAAATTTAAATTAATTAATTTAAACTGATGATAAATATACATA
The DNA here is from genome assembly GCA_009831015.1 of Picea engelmannii. Lineage (NCBI taxonomy): Eukaryota > Viridiplantae > Streptophyta > Pinopsida > Pinales > Pinaceae > Picea > Picea engelmannii. Next base: position 255,888 of record ML777316.1, read on the forward strand.
TATATATTGCAAAAAAAAAGGGGGTGATATGGAGTCTATGGGTTTTGAACCCATGACCACCACCCACTACCTAAGCCTTAAGGAACAACCAAACACCAATGCACCATGTATGTGCCTTTGAAAAAAAAAACCAATAATAATAATATAATATACGAAACAAATTAAAACTAAGTATATTAATTAATTAAAAATAATTATGATTAATTACTTAAATAAAAAATGTTTTGGGCTCCATGGGTTTCGAACCCAAGACCCCCACCAAGCGAAGTGTCTTAAGAAGAACACTAACGCTGAAAGGTACATAGCACTGGTGAATGTCGAGACGTGGCTGACAGTTGTGGACAATGATTTAGATGCCACGGTTTAATCCTATTTAATCATTTAAACGTGGTAATTATATATCCTTACATCATTTTTTTTTATGTGATTAGGTAAATTTTAAAAAGTAAACATGTTAACGGATGCCTTCAAAAATGCAAGAAAGTTATGAACAATAAATCTGACCCATTGATTTTGGAGGACGACTAAGATTATGCCATCATCTTCAATGCATATCCATCAGATAAGGGTTTAAGGTTAAATAAAATTAAAAGATCATTAATTGTGCCCATTGTCAATAGGTGTACACCTTTCGGTGTAAATTAATAAACATAAGGTCGGAAGTCACTTTAATCAAGTCGTAAGCAAAAATTTAAAAGGGCTTAGACTAGGACAAGCAGGAAGGAGGCGACATATGCACTAGGAGAGTAAGCATAGGAAGTAGCGAGTATAGCGCAAGGCTAGCGTAGATACAGGGGAAGGGAACCAATAGTTTTTTTTCATAGGGGCGAAGAAATCAAGCTTAGACTCTTAATCCTAACCCTAACCTAGCCAATCCCCTAATGGAGTAATGTCTGTTTACAGACAAGTAAAGAAAACTTACGCCTAACCCTGTTTCTAATTATAAGTAGCACCAATTTGAAACGTCCTTGAATTCACCCTAACAACTTTGGGGTGATGCAGGTTAAAGCATACAGGATGGTCAAGACTCGAAGGAGTCGAGGCAGGGGAGCGTCGTTGCAAGCACCGCTAACACCTCCAGCACCACCACCATCATCACCCGAACTATCCCTCATACTGCGCTCGTTGGAAGCCATTAACGAGACTTTAAAGGGGTGACAACTGGCAGGGACTAAAGTGGAACCCCCACCATCTGGAATGGGTAATCCAGAAGCATCAAGGGATTCAGGGGGAGGACCTCCACCTAAAGACATCATGCGAGAATTGCAGAAGATCAAACTTTCAGAGTTTGCCGGGGGTCGCGCCAGTGAACACGCGGAAGCATGACAAGGTGTTTTGCCTTAAGGGACTATGTGTCCAACTCAAAGGCAAAGAAAGAAATTTTTCAGTTAAGAGACAGTCCCTTGAACTGGTGGGGCAACTTGGAAAGACAACTTCACCTTACCCTAGACACAGTATCTTGGGAAATTTTCGAGGAGAGGTTCCGAAGGAAATATCTACTAGCATACTATGAGGAACAATAGGTATGGGCATTTCATGCCTTAGTACAGGGAAAAAGAACTGTAGAAGAATATGAGATCAGATTTATTGAACTGGTCAAATATGTTTTGTATATGGATAATGATCAACGACAAGCAGAGTGCTTCGTCTATGGATTAAACCCTAAGATAAGAGCTATGATGCGGATGTGGAAACCATCTTCAGTAGTGGAGGCGGTGGAAAATGCGTGTTACGCGGAAGAACACATGAACTTAACTGGGGGTACAAGACTAACATTTCCGCATCGCCTTGGATTCATAGGAAAGGCCCCGAGGACATTTCGTAGGGGAGGGGGCTCAAGGCCACCGCCATATGATAATAGAGTCACGCCAAGGACAATAGCTACAGGGATTTCAATGGTAGCAAGTGCAACATCTCGTTCATCGCCAACGGTGCAGACAGGTCCACGACCATCTCAGGGAATAGTGAGTAGGGGCAGGGGTTCTAGGGGAAGGAACTCATTTCAGAGACAGTCACATAACAGTACACAAGTTCAATATCGTGTTACCTGTTGGGGGTGCAGAGGACACCATTACCAACATGATTGCCCAGAGTTATAGTTAGAGTTCGTGCATAGAGAAGGAAAGGCACTGATGGGGAGAGCAAGTAGTAGCCACCAAATTTATGCAGCGGTTAATAATCGCCAGGACGAACATCAATCCACGGTGGTGGAGTAATCAGGTACGCTAAATCATATCAATGTTAATATTTTGTTTGATTCTGGTGCGACAGATAGTTTCATTTCACCATCTGCATTAGAAAAGAGTGGGTCGGCAGCCTACAAGCATGATGACTTTAAACAAGTCGAGATGGCTTTGGGGGAAAAGCAAGCGGTAGGACCTAGTGTTGATAATTGTATAGTATACTTGGGAGTGTGTACTACTAGGTTGAAGGTATATGTCACTGCTCTCGGAGCATATGACCTAATCATTGGAATGGATTGGTTAGCAACTCATCGAGCTTTGGTAGATTGTTTCGCAAAGAGGGTGCTTTGTGTCGATGATGAAGGAAGACTAGTAGAGATCCAGGCTGTACAGAGAAAAGTGTCGTTATGCTTTATATCAACTATGAAGGTTAAGTGATGCTTGAGGCAAGGGTTTCGACTTTATGTAGTGGAAGCAGTGAATGAAAGGAAGGGACCCTCATTGGATCAGTACCCGGTATTGTCAGAATTTTAGGATTTTTTTCCAAACAAGTTACCAGGGTTACCTCCTGAGAAGGAGCTTGATTTTACTATTTATCTAAAACCTGGTGCAGAACCAATCTCCAAGACTTTGTATTGGATGACAGCATTGAAAATTTGTGAATTGCAAATGCAGTTGAAAGAGTTATTGGACTTAGGGCTAATAAGGCCCAGTGTCTCACCTTGGGGTGCACCGGTAATTTTTGTAAAGAAGAAGGATGGATCCTTACGACTATGTGTAGACTACAGGGACTTGAACCATGCTAGAGTGAAAAATAGGTACCCGATGCCGTGAATAGATGACCTCTTCGATCAGATGAAAGGAGTAGCGGTATTCTCAAATATTGATTTGTGATCAGGGTATCATCAGTTAAGGATTAAGGAAGGTGATATCCCTAAAACTGCCTTTCGAACTCGGTTTGGACATTATGAGTTTGTTGTAGTACATTTCGGATTTACCAATGTGCCAGCAGTATTCATGAGACTCATGAAGAACGTATTCCAGAAGTACTTAGACCGTTTTGTACAAGTCTTTCTAGACGACATCCTCATCTATTCCAAGAATGAAAGAGAACATGAGGAACACTTGCGAATAGTGTTTTCCTGCCTTAGAGAGAACAAATTGTATGGGAAGATGTTGAAGTGTTCCTTCTTCCAGAAAGAGGTCCACTATTTAGGTCATATCATTTCCGGCGAAGGAATCTTTGTGGACCCAGAAAAGGTAAAGGCCATTATGGAGTGGCCAGTACCAAAAAATGCCCATGAGGTGAGAAGCTTCATGGGGCTAGCAGGTTATTACCGAAGATTTGTATAAGGATTCTCAAAAATAGCGAAACCCATCACCACTTTGCAACGCAAGGGGGTCAGGTATGAATGGACAGAAGAATGTGATAGTGCATTCATTGAGCTTATGAGGTTACTAACCAGTGCGCCAATTCTACGATTGTCAGATATGGAAAAGGACTTCACAGTTTGCACGGATGCCTCGAAGCAAGGTTTGGGGGCCATGCTAATGCAAGATGGAGGAGTGATAGCCTATGCGTCAAGCAAGTTGAAGAAGCAGAAAGAGTTATATGAGACTCATGATTTAGAGTTGGCAGCTGTAATGCTAGGTATGAAACTTTGGAGGCACTATCTTGTAGGGCAAAAATTTGAGCTCAAAATAGACCATCAAAGTTTAAAACATCTCTTCACTCAAAGAGATCTGAATGCCAGGAAAAGGTGATGGAGTGAGTTTATGAGTGAGTATGATTTTGGTATTTCGTACATCAAGGGAAAGGAAAATGTGGTCGCAGATGCCTTGAGTAGGAGACTACGTATCTTCTCCTTTTTAACCTTAAAGGTCAATTTGAGGGAACATGTGTTGACACAACTCCCAGGAGATAGTTGGTATTTAAAGGTTACTTCAAACCTCTAGAGCGGAAGGCAGTTAGACCCAAAGTATGAAGCATATAGTCTGGAAACAGACAGAATGTTAAGATATTGAAGAAGGATGTATATCCCTGAGAATGGGGATATTCAATGCATCATACTGAAGGAATCCCATAGAGAACTTTATTGTGTGCATCCGAGTGTGAAGAAGATGTACGCAGATATGAGGAAGCTCTTCTTCTGGGTAGGCATGAAGCGCGATGTAGTCCACTTCACCGCCAAATGCTTGGAATGTCAACAAGTGAAAGCCGACCACCATCACCCAGCAGGCCTCCTACAACCACATGATGTTCCTATGTCCAAGTGGGAAGTCATCTCTATGGATTTTGTTGTGGGGTTGCCACTCACATCTCATATACACAATGCCATTCTTGTGATAGTGGACAAGTTAACCAAGAGTGCTCATTTTATTCTGGTTATAGACACTTACGATGTCAATGATGTGGCATGCATGTTTGTAAGCGAGGTTATCTGTTTCCACGGGATACCTAAAAAATTATTTCAGATAGGGACTCCAGATTCACTTCTAGGTTTTGGACAAGTTTACAGTCAGCGTGGGGGACTCAATTGAACTTAAGCATAGCTTATCATCCTGAAACAGATGGGCAAATTGAGAGAGTAAATCAAGTCATGAAAGACATGCTTAGGGTGTATGTAATGTATAATCAAACCCAGTGGGAGAAGTACATACCTTTGGTAGATTTTTCTTACAATAATAGTTATCATAGCTCCATCAGAATGCTTGATCCGTAGGATCTTTTAATGACTATGGTTGAGTTTTAATTTTGCATGCGTTAATTAACCATTTGATAAAATTAGTGAAAGAGTAAGGAAAGAAGAGGAATTATGAAATCCATATACACATATGCATATCTGAAATGAAATAAAATACAACAAACCATAACACGCAGATTGATAACGGATTTCGGCACAACTTTGCCTACATCTCCGAGCCTTTGTCTTTGTGGGGGAGGCTTCTTTATTTCTGTTCAAAATCTCAAAAGTACATCACTGTAGTGCTAATTGGCTACAACACCAATCTTTTCATGTTCGTCCAGATCTCTAGAACCCTGCAAAGAAAACAGCACGCAAAACGGACATCTGGATCTCCCAGTAATGGCCCGACAGCGTTTGCTCCTCAATATCTTCCCTGCATAAAAATGGCTTTGACTTGGCTTCCCTTCAGCATAAATCTTCTCTTTTATGTCCTTGACTTTCCTCCATGGCCTCAAACAGGCCTGGTTTATATAGATATGAGGTTTGTTGTCCATCCCCAACTTCCTCCCAAAATTTGGGCTCCAAAAATGCCCAATATCTCCCAAAAATGGAGAAAATCAATTAATATCAGGCATATAATGTTTAAAAAAAATCCAAACTTAACAAAAAAATAGACTTCGGTTTAATTTTGGGCATAACCCCTAAAAGCACATGCCCCTGGTCATATGGAGGAGCGACCATGTGGCCATGCGCTCCATTGGCTCTGCGCTGGCCCCCTGTCGTTGGCTCCTGGTCATCGGGCGTGTGTAGGCATCGGACCACGGGATAACAGTTATAAACCCCGCGCTCGATGTGGTAACGATTCTGGTTCATATGGGACCTCCCAGAAACCAAGGGCTACTCCCTATCCCGAACTCCCACACCAGTTTAAACCTCTCGTGCATTGAACTGTGGTCATGTGTATAGTACGTTGAATCGTGGGTTGGGGCTAAGCCCCGACCCTTTCCCCCACCGACAAAACTTTAATTCAAATTTAAATACAAAATGCACCATATGACTATTAAGTCACACCCATCGGCTGAGCAGTTAGCCCAGTCCTGCCAGTCCTTTTCCCGGAAATAGGGCGGGGCTTCGACCCCGAGGAAAACCATAAACGTTTACACAAAAACCCATGAACCAACCATAGGGTACCACGTGGCAGCCCATGACTGAGCCACATGGCACATCAACCACCAACCACAAACTTCCAAGTGTCAATTTCTGAGTGGTCCGTGTCACTTGCCACGTATGACCGTACTGCCCTGTCAGCCTGCTGCGTCTCTGCCACCGTACTTGCCTACTCAGCTGCTGATGTCATCCCGTGCCACATGTCACCCTTGCAGTGGTGACATGTGTCACCCATAGATTGGTACAACTGTCTTCCCATATGCCACATCAACCTGCCACATGTCATCTCCATGAACTGCCATGTGTCATCTCCAGGGGATGCTACGTCACCTGTACGGACTATACGGACTGTACAGTCATCCCCTTTTTTTTCCTATTTGGCTTTTCAGACAGAACATGATATCTTTTTCATACGGAACCCGTTTGACGAAGTAAATATACCGCTAGAATCAGGAAGACGAGATGGAAACAATGGAAATGGTTTCATTGGATTCCGAGCACTTTCATTTTTTAGCATTTTTAAGCCCTGTTAGGCTTCTGGATTCGATTCTGGATCACACCTCCCCACAAAAAGACCTTTTGGTCCCCAAAAGGTTACTGACCAGTCAACAAGCTTTGGATAGGCCACCCAACTTTCTCTCTGTCTCTAAACTCTGTCCTGTGCACCTGACTCATCAAGATCAACTGTAACACAATTATGACAACCGACAGTTTTGTTAGCCATTTGAACCATGTTAGATCTTACTGAAGCCACTATCATCCATGTAGAAAACATTACTAATGACAGCATCAAAAAGATGACTGCAAATGAGCTGATATACTTGAAGTATTTGCATGACATGAGCTTATCTTGAAGCAACTTATGATTGATTTTCCATTCAACAATCATTTCTTGTTCTTTCTTAAGATCAATTACTTCATTTGAAACAATTATTGGTTTGTTGCTTGCTTGCACTGCCTTCTTTAATTGTTCCATTGTTTGAAGTGTTTTATTTTCTTTAACATGATGAGCATGAACCACACAATCTGGACCTGCTTTAGTGAATTGATATTGATTCTTTGTCCTGTAGAAGATTGCCTTACGATCATATAAGTATGGACTACCTTAAACCATTCCACATTCTCTTAATGGAACTACATCACATGTTACTTCGTCCACATACTTAGATGAAATTGCAAATTTGATTATGCACTTCTTTGTTATGTGCATTTGATGATGATTGTTTATCCATTTAAGTGTGTAAGGCTTATGATGTAGTTGTGTTTTTAACACCAATTGCTTAACCAATTCTTCTGAGATTAGATTAGATTGAGATCCACTGTTGATTAATGTGTCTATCTTAGTGTGTCACATGATTACCCTTATATGAAAAAACTTGCTTCTACAATCAATCTCTTCACCAATTTTACCTGTCATACCAACCAATGAAATCTTTGATTCATCACCTGAATCTGATCCCAAGTTTGTGGGTTTTGATGTCGTTGCCACTGTTTGTGTTCCCTTCTTTTCCTTCAACCACTTTGGCCTCTTCTCGGGATGCAACTGCCAACATCTGTCCTCATCATGTCCCTCTTTCTTGCAATGCTTGCAAGTGGGCTTTCCTTCCTTCCTTGTCACTTCATTTCCATTCTTTCCATGCCTTTTCCTCTTGTCCTCTTTCCTTGAAGACGATGATTCCCCTGACACACCTGCTTTCCCTGCTTCAATATACATAGATTGAACAGAAACCTCATCAAGGTTAGTGGGTCCAAACATGAAAACAATGTTTCTAATATGTGCAGGTAAACCTCCTATATACTTCATAAGAGTTTATTGTGTTTGTAAAGGGATGTCTAACATTAATGCCATTTTTCGAAATCCATCGGTGTATTCTTGCACTATTTGTCCTTTTCTTAGTTTTAAAGATTGCCATTCAATCAATGCTTTTTCTTTATAACCCAAAGGATAGAATTGTGTCCTAAGTGCAGAAATGAAACTCTTCCATGATGGAAATACATTACCCACATGTTGTGTTCCCTTTTGCAGCTTGGTTTGCCACCAGATGAGAGTTGTACCTGCAAACCTCAAAGATGCCAACTTAATTTGTGTGGCCTCATCTTTGACCTGTTGCACACTGCAGTATACCTCCATCTGTCTGATCCAATTTTCAAGTTTTTCTGCATTTACTTCACCATCATATATGGGCAACTCAAATTTTACATCAAGTTTTAACAATGGCATTTCATTTTTATTCTTATGAACATTTTTCTTTCCATTAGATTTAGAACTTGAACTTGAAGAAGAAGGAGAAGAAGGAGGTGTTGATGGAGGTGGAGGAATCTGAGGATGGTCCTCTTCCTCTTCACTTTTTCCATTTGAATATTCACCCAAAAATGGTCTCTTTTGTTCCAGGTAATCCTTGTACAAAACTTTCACCATCTTCGACATAGCAATGAATGTTTTCCGGAACTCTTTCTCATCCTGAGAAATCCCTTCTTCTGATGTCATCTTATCGCTATGAAAAGTTCTCTTTCTCAATCCAATTAATGGATTCTCTGCAACAAGCTCACCTTCACCACGTTGTAGCTTTTCCCTGGTTAACATGCAAAACTCAAATCCAAACGTCAACTAGCTCTGATACCACTTGATCCGTAGGATCTTTTAATGAATATGGTTGAGTTTTAATTTTGCATGCGTTAATTAACCATTTGAGAAAATTAGTGAAATAATGAGGAAAGAAGAGGAATTATGACATCCATATACACATATGCATATCTGAAATGAAATAAAAGACAGCAAACCATAACACGCAGATTGATAACAGAGTTTGGCACAACATTGCCTACGTCTCTGGGCCTTTGTCTCTGTGGGGGAGGCTTCTTTATTTCTGTTCAAAATATCAAAAGTACATCGATGTAGTGCCAAATGGATACAAGACTGATCTGGTCATGTTATTCCATATCTCTAGAACCATGCAAAGAAAATGGCATGCAAAATGGACGTCCGTAGCTCCCAGAAATGGCCCAACAACATCTGCTCCTCAATATCTTCCCTGCATAAAAATGGCTTTGGCTTGGCTTCCCTTCAGCATAACTCTGCTCTTTTCTGTCTTTGACTATCCTCCATGGCCTCAAACAGGCCTGGTTTATATAGATTTGAAGTTGGTTGTCCATCCCCAACTTCCTCCCAAAATTTGGGCTCCAAAAATGCCCAATATCTCCCAAAAATGGAGAAAATCAACTAATATCAGACATATAATCTTTTAAAAAAATCCAAACTTAACAAAAAAATCCACTTTGGTTTAAGTTTGGGCACAACCCCAAAAAGAGAGCGCCCCTGGTCATATGGAGGAGCGACCATGTGGCCATGCGCTCCATTGGCTCTACGCTGGCCCCCTGTCGTTAGCTCCCTATCGCTGGCTTGTGGTCATCGGGCGTGTGTAGGCATCGGACCACGGGCTAATAGTTATAACCCCCGCACTATGTGTGGTAACGGTTCCGGGTCATATGGGACCACCTGGGAACCAAGGGCTAGTCCCTATCTCGAACTACCACACCGGTTTAAACCTCTCATGCATTGAACCGTGGTCGTGTGTATAGAACGTTGAACCGTGGGTTGGGGCTAAGCCCCAGCCCTTTTCACCGCCGAAAAAAATTTAATTCAAATTTAAATACAAAATGCATCGTATGAATGTTAAGTCACACCCTTCGGCTGAACGGTTAGACCGGTCCTGCCAGTCCTTTGCCCGAAAATAGGTCGGGGGTTCGACCCCAGGGAAAACCATAAACTTTTACACAAAACCCCATGAACCAACCACAGGGTGCCACATGGCAGCCCATGACTGGGACACGTGGCACATCAACCACCAACCACAAATAGCCAAGTGTCAATTTTTGAGTGGTCCACATCACTTGCCACGTATCATCGTACTGCCCTGTCAGCCTGCCGCATGTTTGCCACCGTACTTGCCCAATCAGCTGCTGATGTCATCCCATGCCACGTGTCACCCTTGCAGTGGTGACACGTTTCACCCATAGATTGGTCCAACTGTCTGCATGTACGCCACATTATCCTACCACATGTCGTCTCCATTAACTTCCACGTGTCATTTCCAGGAGCTGCCACGTCACCTGTACGGACTGTACAGTCATCCCCTTTTTTTGCCTATTTGTCTTTTCAGACAGAACGCGATATCTTTCGCATATGGAGCCCGTTTGACAAAGTAAATATACCTCCAGAATCAAGAATATGAGACAGACACAATGGCACTAGTTTCATTGGATTCTGAGCACTTTCATTTTTGAGCATTTTTAAGCCCTGTCAGGCTTCTGGATCTGATCCTGGATCAATGCCACCCTAAGAATCTTTGTATGGGAGGCCATGTAGAACACCATTGAGTTGGGATAGAATAGAATACTGTGTGACAATTAGGCCATAATTGATTCAAGAAATGGAGGAACGGGTGATTCAGATTAGGCAGAGACTAAAGGAAGCACAGGATAGGCAGAAAAGCTATGTAGATGCACACAGGACCGACTGAAGTTATGAAGTGGGAGACCAGGTTTTCATTCGTATCAGGCCTAATAAGAGTACCATATGGTTCAGGAAGGGGACAAAGTTATTCACCTCGATTTATAGGACCATTCAGGATCCAAGAGAAAATTGGACCCGTTGCATATCGTCTCGTACTGCCACCCCACTTGCATAAAACTCATAATGTATTTCATGTATCTGTTTTACCTCATTATGTTGCTGATGAATCACATAAACTAAATTGGAAGGAATTGAAGGTATCAAACATGGGAACCCTCACGGTATAACCATTACGCATATTGGACCGTAGATTCCGACATCTCAGAAATCGTCTGGTAGACCAAATTAAGGTCCAGTGGGACAAGTATAGTCCAGGATCTACTACTTGGGAAGATGCCGAGACACTACGGCGAGACTATCCCTCACTTTTTTTGACCACCTTGAGAACATGTTTCTTGAAGGTTGGGTGTATGTAACACCACCTTTTGACTTAGGCAACCAGGATGACCCGAGGCCTATATACTTTATTTTCTAGTCACAGTGAAACTATTAAGTGATATACTTAAACTTTAAAATTTATGAACTTTTATGACTATTTAAATGTTATTGATGATGATGTATATGATTCGATCTACTACGTGAATGTAAATTTTACGAATGTTTAAATGTTATCGATGATGATGTATATGATGCGACACATTGTGAGAATGAAGAATTTTATGAATGTTTAAAAATACTATTAGAATGATGTTGGATATGATGCAATCTATCTTGGGTAAATGATAATCTTATGAATGGGTGTCGAAATTGAATTATGGGATATTATGAGATCCATTTCTAATTGGAAAAATTTGATGTTAATTTATCGGTACAGGGATACCAAGTTGAAATGAGGATAGTATGCAATTAAATGATGATAATGCATAGAAATGTATGAGTTTGTGTTACAGACTAATCTGCAGGTTAAGGGATATGAAATAGCCAAGGGATAATGATGATGAAAGTGGATATGAGGACCACTAACTGAGAAACATTGTGGTATGAATATTTTATGTGAAATTTATATTAGTTTGGATGCATTGCTATGATATGTTGACCAGTTCATGATTTCAGGTGATGACACTACCCAAAACTGAATAAACGATGACAAAACCTCCAGCAACATGGTGCCACTGTGTATTCCATTATAGGGTGTGGACCCTAGTCCTATTAGGAGGGGTGGAGGCATTTCCCACCGTGTATCCTCCATTGTAGGGTGTGGACCCTAGTCATGATTAGGAGGGGTGGAGGCATTTCCCACCATGTATCCTCCGAAACCTAAAGTCATGGGAGGATGATGTTAGTTCATGCTCCCCAAGATGTGTGATGATGACTATCATATGCCTGCTAGGGAAGCTTGGTCGAGATAGCGGCACTTCCTCTTATGGGTTCTATTTGGAGTTAGGTCAATATAGTTGATGCTCCAAGATAGTCTAGCAGAGGAAGGATAGGAATGGAGATGGAAGTAGGTTAGGGAGGAAGGATGAGTAGTGATAGTTGAGACGGTATGGAGATCTGTCTTGTGGTGGAATTTAATGTTTTCCCTTCAAAAAAAAGAAGAGAAATGTGTATATATGAATATTCATTATTACGTAACTAAACCACAGTTTTTTAAAATAAAATTGTTGAACCGAATAATAGTAATTAAAGGATTTCTCAAACAATTGATTGGTTGTTGTCTTTTATAAAAGACTAGTTTTGTTGACTAGATTGGATGCATACATAAATTACTAAAGGATGATAGTTTTGATTATTAGTACATGCACAAGACTTGTATGTACTAGCTACACATGCATTTCTTGTACATATTCCCTACTATGTTTGAGTTTTCTTGACTTACTTACTGATAATGTCGGTTACTTGTTATGAATGTCTGAACCAGGATTCTTTTCCTTTGTACCATAAGACACCTTAACTTCGGGACGAAGTTTCCTGAAGGGTGGGTGTATGTAACAACCCTAGTAGAATATGTACTTAGGGATTATTAAGTAAAAGATTTATTAGCTAATTAGTTTTTCCTACCATGTTAATAACTAAACAAAGATTGATCTAATGATATTAATTATGTAGTTATTAATTAATTAAAGGTTATAATTTTGATTAATTAATTAACTACCTATTACATTTAATAACATGAGTATTAAATTTAATAGATTAATAAGTTATATTGTTTAAATTAAAAGGTTATGTAAACGGAAAGGGATAACTTATTAATTACGAGAGGATAAAATAATAAAGGAAAGGATAATGGGAATTAATGAGGAGTAGGTAAGGAAGTAAATGCATGAGGCGATGAAGGAAGGATATGGAGGCGGATGAGGTTTACGAAGGGCATTATCATTCGACGGGAGATTGTTGGGGGGGATCTCTGGGATTTGTAAAGAGGAGAGTGGAGTTCGGGAGTGGGGAGGTTTAGTACAAGGGCACTGGTTTGCTGGAGGTTTTGGGCATGGGGGCTAGGATATCCATATGATATCCTAGAGGTAGGAAGTTGACCTAGTGGTAGGGTGGAACAAGGTTTTGCGCAGTGTTTACACAGTGCAGGAGCGGTCAACAAGGCAAGCAAACAAACGGAGGGTTAGCATCAGACCCAGGTATTTAAAATTGTGTATTGTTTTATTTTTCTATAAAATTTTATTAATTGTGGATAAATCTATATGTAAATGTGCTGCGAATGTGCTCAATTAAAGGATTTTTTTTTAATTTTACTAATATGCTCAATATAGAGGAATTATTGAACTTTACTGTAATGTTAGTTGAATAAATGGATGTTAAATAATATGGCTACTACAAAATTGACCGTCGAAGTCCATCATTATGCCTTTCTCTATGTCACACATTTTGCAATCAAAATTTGGGATACATACACATTGATTATTGGGCCCTCACGTCTCCTGAGTATAACTTGTGACCTTGTTTTCAAGCCCGTCAGTATGCCCTGTTCTGAATATGTCTTATGCTTTTGTATCATGATTCCAACCAACCTCTTCCCCATTTCATAATTGGCCACTATTTCCATCATTGGTTCCTTGCCAGGATTGCTTAACATTGTTCTTCCATTGTTCCGCGACCTGCAAACAACACTCAAAATTCTGTGATATACAAATTAACTGGCGAAAGTCGTCATTGTGCCCTGTTCTATGTTACACATTTTGTAGTCAAAATTTCAGGGACATACAATCTGACCATCAACCCCTCACATCTCATGAGGATAACTTGTGACCCTATTTTGAAGCCCAACCGACCACTTTCCATAATTGGCCATTTCTTGGAATCTCTTTCGCGGGTTGGCAGGTTTACGAAATGTCCAATTCTTAATCTCTCTTCGCCATCCCCGCCACCTTCACACTTCTTTCTAGATATTAAATTATTAATCCTTAATGATAATATATCATCGTGAAGGAACCATTAATATTATCATTAATGTTCGAAAGGCTCGAGGAGATATATCATTAATAGGAATTAAACAAAGATTTGTTGAGGGTTGTATTATCCTTTCCAAGTGTTCATTTCAAGCATCATGCAACCTCTTTCACACATCGTCTGGTTGGCGGCCTCAAGAAATATCCAATCCGTAATAGGTCTTCATTGTCACTACCACCTTCGCACTTTTTTGTAAATATGAAATTAGTAAGCTTTAATGGTAACAACTCATTATTCACAAACCATAGAGATTGTCATTGATTAGCGAAATAATTGAGGAAATATCCCATTGATACGCATTAAACCAAGATGGGTTATATTATCCCTTCCGACTGTTCATTTCAAACATTATCTCAAGAAAACGAACATTCTCGTTAACTTATGGTAGTAGTTCAACAACAGTTTTGTCTAGATACAATCAAAACCTTCGAGCATGATGACCAGAAGTTCCAATGTTTTAGGGAATATTATTACTACTCATATCCCTCCTCTCAGAAGAAAAAAAGGAGTTGGTCCCTTGGTGCAAGAAGAGATATATTTCAAGCCAAAGAATTCCAAGGCAACCCCCCCCCTTCTCAGACAGCACACCTTCCTACATTGATGGTCAGCAGAGAGGTTGATGTGATCGATTATGATCCAAAATAAGATGATCTGATGGACAATGATACGATGATGGATGATGGAAATGTAGATGAAGTTCCCACTCCTACACCCAAATTGAAATCAACCATAATGGGGGGCACTTCCCGTCTCGGTGATGGCAGCCCTAACAAGACCAAAGGAAGGGATTTTAGAAAAGAAACCAATGTTGAATGAAATAACCTCTTTTCATATCGAGAGTAGGAATTCCATACAGCAAAATTAGTCTATTATGGGTGGAAGTATTTCACTGTAATGAAATGGTCTCTTGATGCACCGAGAGATATGTTTCAAGCATAATAATTATTCAATTATGGGACCACTCTCCCATTCTCTGGATATACAATTAACATCTTAGGGGATGAAGACCATAACTCCCACTAGTGCAAGGAATATTCCTAATAATCATCTCCTTCTGCCCATAACAGAATAATTTGGGCCTCTCGAGTTGCTCATGCAGCCTGTGTCCCTAAATAATTTGTCTATAAGGAGTGGGTCTCTTGGTCCCCTTTTGCCCAGAATAAATTAATTTTTACCTCTCAAATTGATCGTACAGGTTGTGTCCCTAAACTATTTGAATGTAAGGAGGTGGTCTCTTGGTGTGTCCTCACTTTTAGTTTTGGGCTCTTCCACTTTCCCTACAACATTTTTTCTCTTCTTCCTCATGGGAACCTTGCGAGAAATATCAATTTTACCATGAGGATGGGTTCTTATGTCCTCCTACATTTGAATAATTATGGGTTTCTTTTTTACTGGGGTGGTCCATTGGACCGATGCTACGGGATGTCGTTCTCTTGGTAGTGGTGATCGTGGATTGAAAACTCTTCTCACTAGGACCTTTCCCCTATTATTTGTACAATTCAGTGGTTCTTTGCAACGTTTCTAGGTTGCCAGCATCAAGAGTAGGAGTGTTGTTGACCTAATTCAAGCCAAATAATTATTCCACTGTGGAACCACTCACATGTTTCTTTGTCGCCTCAGGTCTTCCGCAAAATATTTAGATTGCGGAAGCCAACATTCACCTTCCGAGGATAATACTGCAAGGACTTCCTAAAAAATCATGGTTATGAGTTTTGTATCCATGTTGAAGAGCATCTTGATCGCTCCTGCATGTTGTCCCACTAGAGGAACAAATATGACAAATATACCTTTTTTTTTGTAGATCCTATACGTGTATTTATGACAAATATGTTCAATGCTTTGGTGAAAAGAACACAGTCCAGTGTCTATGGATAAATATAAACTACCCAATAATTTGTTTTATGTATTTACTATTAAAAAAAATTCCTTGGAATCTTGCTTGGCCCTTCTTTTCTATATTTAACACCTCTTCTCGTTTTCATGGATCGATAGTCTCGTAATTCTTGAATATTGTATTGGCTCAAGTAATTTGATCTAATATGGAGCATTGAACAATTATATTAAAATGCACTATGTCGATCCCATTAGGCTTCTATGGAACCATAAATGAATTTCAGATAGTTTCAAACCAACATTCAATTATATTCATAATGCAAATAGAACATAGCAACACTAATTCACGATGCAGCAATTGGGGCTCCACCCTAGAAGTTTTTTTTTCATCTCAACCTTGTTGAGTTAACGATTTCTTATTTCCCTTTCACTTCCTTGATTGATTTACTCCAAAAGGAAACATTTTTGTAGTTGTCCATCCCCTCACCTCTATTTGAGCACTTTTACTTTATTAATGAAATTACCAAATTTCTTCTTCGCGAATAAAAAAATAAAAAATAAAAATTTATATATGGTGGTTGAATTCAAATCGGACTATGAAATCAACTACAATCTTAAAATTGAAGTTTGTCATTGTTATTTCTAGATATGCAATTATTAATCCTTAATGCTAACAACCCATCACGCAATAAGTTTAATACTTAAAATAATATGTCAAAGTCATTGAATAATGTATCAAGAACACAATTACTCCCACAAGTTGCAATAAAAACAAATCTTCAACAAAGCATCTGTTCACACCCTTTTTAATGGTACAAGTAGAATAGAGAACAAGTAAGTGGATAAAATATTGGACTAGAAAATGATGGTTTTGTGACAATTGGTTTTGTTTGGACCAATTCTCGCTTTCAAAAATTGCCCTCCTCTTTTATATTTACCCACTCTCTTTTATATCCTTCTTTTCCCTGTTCTATACTTAACCAAATTCCCCTTTCTTTTTCTCCAGTACTTTATCTTTCTGGTTACTTAGTCGTTTTTCTGAAAATGTCTTTTTGCGCGGGTTGGCGGACTCACGGGTTCACATTTGCATTCATGATTTTTGTAATGTTCCCCAAATTTACCAAATAAGAAACAATTTGTTAGGGACATTAATTATTTTCCCTTCAAGCAACATGTTCAAAAGACATAAAGACAAGTTAAAGGGTAGTTGTCATCACTATCTAACTCTCGCAGGGTTTATGTTTCCATTTAGTCATAAACCTTGTCATTGTTATAAGGTTTTTTATTTTGGAGTCTACTCATACTATGTACTAGCCATATATATCTAAGGATGGCCTTGCCATAACCTATCCTCTCAAATTCCTTAGCATTTCTAACATAAGTGGGAAGGGTTAGTAGTATTCCCTAGATGTTCATAACATCTCCATGTATATATGTTAGAATATATATATATATATATATATATAGCC
Organism: Picea engelmannii; assembly: GCA_009831015.1. Taxonomy (NCBI): domain Eukaryota; kingdom Viridiplantae; phylum Streptophyta; class Pinopsida; order Pinales; family Pinaceae; genus Picea; species Picea engelmannii. The sequence goes on from ML777316.1 coordinate 273,202, forward strand.
TACTAATAATATAATCCTTCCATATATATTCATATGTTATAGTTTATACTATTAAGGGTTCTTCGTAATTTCCCATTTCTAGGAATGAGGATTTAAAAAAGGGTATTTATCAAAGTCTTAAATAATAATCACGTCCTTTTCCTGGATAGTATTAATGTTTAATAAACATCAGGGTTTAAGAGAAAACATGGGTTCCACCAAGAATATGCCTTTCGCGAAACAAGGTACAGTCCTTACCATAATGGTGACTTTAAGTTTAATTTTAGCTGACGAACAATATGAGAGCCGGTCATGATAAACTCCTATTCCACATTAGCATAGTTGGAGTTGGTCGAACATCATTGAGGGGTCCATTGATAACCTTCTTCCTTCCAAGATTGGGTAATGATAACTTTCATATAGTTATACCATAACTGAATGAGAGACTAGCCTCGAAAATCATGTGCATAGTGTCCTGAAGCATTTTCCTCCCTCGCAATAACTCAGCATGAATTTGAAAGGGGATGTGTGAGGGTTTGCATTAAAACCTCCGTCCAGTCAATTAATGGTGGTCTGTGAAGGGTTCCTTCAGAGCCATGTCATCTGGCCCTCCTGTCCAAAACAGATTAGGCCACCTGCTATGGATCACATGGTAGAGTGCAGGGTTAATCAAATATCTCTATTACTCAGTTTTTGGAACGATCTCTTAGGTTATTGTTTCACTTCCTTCATCTTTGTCCCTCTGAAAAAAATTATCCTGTGTTATGTGTGAAGAATCGGCCTTGTGTACATGCCCTAAGTCATGGAGAAGGTTTGTCCTCGACGAAAGAAAACAGATAGATGATTGTTAGATGGACATCACCCCAAACCAACTAATAATGCCTCTCTGTCATATTATTCTAAATCCTTTCTAAGTTTTTTTCATTTTAGTACATGGTGTATACAAGACGATAATCGTCTTCTTTCTTTTCCAACTTCCTCAATCCTACACAGGAATTTTATAAGGGTTGTTGCATGTATTTTATCTTAGGGTTTGTCCTCAACCTAGTATCTTCCTTTATTGGTATTCCATTATCTTGCACGTTCTGACCTAGTTTTTAGTCCCCGCGAACTATGCAGGAGTTTTTCCCTGCATCATAGGCTTAACAGAGAATAGGAAGAGACTTACTGAAATTTTACAAGGTTTTTTTTTTTCATTGAGTGATTAAATCCTCACTCCACTTTGATGACGGTCCTCACCCTATATTGAAATCCTTCCGTGAATTAAGGATTTGATACCCATCCCTAAACTCATTAACTGTCTATAAAGTTATGAGTATTTTCTTAGCCTGTAATTCAGAATCTCGTACTGTGTATTGAAAGTTCCATTATGTTCGGTAAAGGCGTTTCTATTTCCAATAGGATGTTATGATATTTCTTTGTCTCTGTTGAATGTTTTCCATACTTATTTTCTTTCAGAATCCATCATTTTGTAGTTCTTTCAAAACCAAATAATTGGTTCCTACGTCTGTATTTTTCCTTTAAATTTGATTGATACATTTCCGTTCATCATGTATATACAAAATTGAAGTCTGTGCATTGAAAAACTTGTTTAATGCGTGCCGTTCAACATATAATATTTACTTATGTATTTAAACTTGATTAATGGATTCCCTTCAGCTAATATTGAAGTCTATGTGTGGGAAAGTCAGTTTGAGGGGTGCCCTTAAACATATAATATTTAAATATGTGTTTTAAAACTTGATGAACGCATTCCCTTCAGCTAATATTGAAATCTGTGTGCAGGAAACTGGTTTGATACGAAATCTATTTTTTAAACTTTGTTTAATGCATTTCCTTCAGCATATAGCATATTGAAAGGGAAACCTAAGAGTAATAGCATGTGTCTGTTCATCATGCACATACTATGCAAACCTTTTCCCACTCGGATTATGAAGTTATTGGTGGATTTTTTATTGTTTACTTTTTTTTTTTTTTTTAAAGGTTTGATTAAGAACTTTCAGTTACCAATCAAATGATGGGACCCTTGTTGCTACGAGGGTACCCATCAAGAAATATTTGTTACACTCCTCCCCTTTGGGCTTGTGGATTATTTTTTCATCAGTGATGTGAATGGAAGGAAGGCAACTGTTTCCCCAAACCCCAAGTTAAGTAAAGTTCATAATTTAGATATGAAACAATTTTGTTCTGTAAATTCACTCTGGTAATTATTCTATGTTCCATTTTTAACTTCTAATTATAAATTTTCTTGTTCTCATCACATGACTATTAACATTCGAAGTCCCTCGACCCAAGATAGCGCCCTTGCATGAAAATGTACTCGGGTTCCAACTTGCAGTGTTTTAAGAAATAACCCTAGGGTATATTGTGAAGATACGGTTATTCCCTAGAATATTTTATCAAGGAGAAATTTATACTAGGCTCCTATACACAAATTGTTATTTACATCCATAACCATTAAAGGATGAAAAGAAAAGGAAACCCCATATTGAAATAACATTTCATTGTTTAATAGTTATGGATCGTAGCGTTTTTTTTTAGAGTTTGAATACACATTTAAGTATTGGTCCGATTCTGGAATATGGAACATATTTTATGTATTTTAATTCAATGAGCCTTTGCACCTGCATTATTGTATATCAAACAAAATAAATTTTTTTATGGTTTATTGTGGAATAGCTGAACTATACAATTTTATGTCATTGGCAAAGTCTTAATAATAGAAGATTTACTCAAATTTTTTCAAGTGTCCAAGAATTGATAATCTTGTCGTATGAGTAGTTATATGTTTAAGTACATTTGAAATTCTATACAACAACTATATATATATATATATATATATATATATATATATATATATATATATATATATCAAGTTCGCTTCCAGAATTTCATTTAGCATTTTCAACTAGCCAATATTCCTTAAGTTGATTACCTATATGTACATAATCACATGTCTGTAATGTTAGAATTAATACAATACTAATTCCCTTAGCTTAGATGCATATTCCAACATGTTTACAAAATCCAGTTCCATCAACAACTCACACAAGAAAAAACTTTTCTCGATGAATACAATCAAACTGTAAGGGTTTATTCTACAATTGATCTCATTCCACTAGTAATTTAATCAACAAAATATTCATCAAGAAATTAACTAGGTGTATTCTATTAGCTATTTAATCAAAGGACATTCAACCAGAAAGGGAATAGATAGACATATCTAAACAAGTTTTTGAACAAAAAATGGAACAACCAAGCTCCACCCAACCATAGAACAAAACAACCAATCTACTTTCTCCATTCACCCCCTATCCTGGCCATGAATCCATGAGGGCGAACTCCAAACTCTTCCTTAGCTATTGTCCTCTTTTAGAATCAGAAAATTTCTCCTTGCCTCAGACTCAGAACTAGTGCTCATATCAACAAGTGATATTCCACTTCTCCAATATACTAGGCAATGTCCTGCTTCCTCCCATATGCTATATATCCAAAACAATTTTGTACATAGGTCTTTTCCCCTCGGGGATTTTCACATATTTTAAAATCCATGATTTTCAGGGGCTCCCAATGGCCAAATTACTGATTTTCCACTTGTAGAATTCATCCCTGAGGTAGTTCAAACATGTTCCCCACTCATGGAGTCATGGTAAGTTGATTTCAACCTAGTTGTTCCATTTGTCTATCAGCAATAAATATAAAAATATTTGTTTCTTATAAGTTTCATAGTCAAAGAGTTGGTATATTTTCCCAGCAGTCATAATAATAAATTACAATGAACTAAATTCAAAAATTCAGAATTTCCATAAATGGGAATAATTTTCCAATTTTTGAATTTACCAAAAAAGGAAATGAATTCCTGAGTATTTTCAGACTTAATAATAATTTATTTTGGGGGATATTACATCCTTTCCCCCTTCACTACAACACTTTCCTCCATGTTCATTTCTTTCTCGAAACAGGGTTGGATGATAATTCTGCAAATCTCCCTCCAATTCCCAAGTGGCCTCCTCGGGACTGAAGTGCTTCCATTGCACTTTTACTTGGGCAATGAATCTATTCTGTAGTGCTATTTATCTCCTATCTAGAATGAGTAGAGGTTCCACTTGGAACTCTCCTTTTGGATCCACCTACACCATGTTCCAATCGGTCATGTGAGTAGGATCATGAACATAATGTTTTAACAAAGAAACATGAAATACATTATGAATTTTCAGATTTGCAGGAAGTGCGAGTTGATATGCCATGGGTCCAATTCAAGTTAAGATATCGAAAGGGCCACAAAACGTGGGTGCCAACCTAGAACAGTTTCCTAGCTTTAGTGAAGTTCTTCTGGCTTTGACTTTGAAGTAAACATTATCTCCAACTTGGAATTCCTGGTGTCTTTTTTCCAGGTCTGTGTAACTTTTTTGTCTGTCCTTTTTTTCTTTTAAATTTCGTTGTACTTTTCTTACTATATTCTCCATTTCATGGAGCATTTTTGGTCCCATCATGAGTCTTTCAACTGGGTTATCCCATCTAATCGGAGTTGTACACTTTCTGTCATACAGTACTTCGAAGGGGCTCATCTTAGCCGATGTCTGGTAACCATTGTTGTATGCAAATTCCACCAAGTCCAAGTAGTCTTCCCACTTACCTGGTTTCATCATTACGTACATTTGTAGAATATATTCCTCTATTTTGTTTGTTCATTCAATCTGCCCATCCATTTGTGGGAGGTAGACGCTTTTGAAATTCAAGTTAGTATTTAACCCTGCAAACAATTCTTTCCAAAATGTAGATGTGAATTTTACATCTCTATCTGAAATCGTCATTTTAGGAATACCATGCAGTCTAAAATTTTCTTTCATGAATATTTCATCGATGTTAATAGCTTTGAAAGTAGACTTTACAGGAATAATGTGTGCAAAATTACTAATCTTATCAGTTACTACCATAATTGAATCATTATTTTCTTGAGTTCTAGGGAAACCTATGATAAAATCCAGTAATATAGCCTCCCATTTCCATTCTAGTATAGGTAGAGGCTGCAACAGGACAGTTGGGTGCTCGTGTTCGACTTTCACTTGTTGAAACTATTGGTTGTTAGATAAGTATTATGTTGTCTCTCCCTTCATATTAGGCCAATAAAATAACTTCCTTAGTGTCGTTACCATTTTCTGGTATCCTGGATGACCAGAATATGGTTTCTTATGTACTTCGTCCAAAACTGTCAACTTTAATTCAGCAAAATCTGGAATGTATAATTTGTTTTTGAATCTTAGTAGACCATTTATGTCCAAACTCAAACCTGTTCTGTCTAAATTTTATGCATTGTTTCGTAAATATGCCACTATTTTAATGTAATTTTCATCATTGTTACTTGCATCCTTTATCCTTTGCTCAAGTTCTCTTTCATCCCCACTAGTGTTCATCTCAAACAACGCATTAATTCTTCTACTTAAATAATCTTCCACCTTTTTTTCCTTACCCTTGATGTTTCTTACCTCAAAGTCGAATTCGCTCAAGAAGGCCAGCCATCTTGCTTGTCTTGCATTAAGTCCTAGCTGACTAAACAAAAACTACACCCCACTGTTATCAGTCAACAACATAAATTTTCTACCCATTATATAGTGTCGCCACATCTTTAAAGCATGGATGAAAGTTGTTAACTCTAAGTCGTGAGTGACGTAGTTTCGTTCATGTTCTTTTATTTTTTGGGACTCACAACAAATAATGTGCCCTTCTTGAGTTAGGACACCTCCCAAACCTTCTTTACTCGCATCCACACAGACTGTGAAGTCTTTATCTGAGTCTTCCACCATTAAAATGGGTGTGGTTGTTAACAATTCCTTTAATTTATTAAAACTGTCATGACATTTCTGTCACCAATTAAACTTGGTTCCCTTCTTTTGTAAATATGTGATAGCGTATAAAATCTTGGACAATCCCTCTATAAATCTACGTTAATATCCGGTGATTCCCATGAGTGACCAGATTTCCGCTACGTCCTTAGGGATCGACCATTCCATGATGGCTCTTATTTCCTCTAGGTTGACTGCAATACCTTCTACAGATATTACATGTCCTAGGTACTATATTTTCTTTTGATAAAAGTCACACTTGTCGAATTTAGCATACAATTTGTGTTTTCTCAAAGTTTTCAATACTATCCTTAGATCTTCTTCGTGTTCTTCTTATGTTTTAGAATACACTAGGATATCATCAATAAATACCAAAACAAACTTATCCAAGTATTCACTGAAAACGTTGTTCATTAAACACAAAATTTGTTGGTGCGTTAGTGAGACCAAACGATATAACCACAAACTCGTAATGTCCATATCTTGTTCTGAATGTTGTTTTACTTATGTCTTGTTCTTTTATTCTAACCTGGTGACAACTAGATCTTAAATCCAATTTAGATAAACTCTTTTTCCCACCTACTTGATCGAACATATCATTGACTCTAGGTAAGGGGTATTTTTTCTTAACATTCATTTTGTTTAACTATCTGTAGTCAAGGCATAATCTTAGAGTTTTGTCTTTATTTTTAACAAAACGTACTGGTGCTCCCCATGGTGAGACACTTGGCCTGATGTATTCCTTATCCAACAGTTCTTGTAGTTGAATATTTAATTTTGTTAATTTGGGTAAACTCATTCGGTAGGGTGCCTTAGATATAGGAGTTGAACCAAGCAGCAGATCGATAGAAAAGTCTATATCTCTCCTTGGGGGAAGTTCAGGTATTACATCAACAAACACATATTTAAAATCATGCAAGACGAAAAAATCTTCTATGCTAGGTTTATTTTCTTTTTCCAACAGATTTGTCACTTGGATAGTAGAGATCTGACAACCTTTTCTCATACACTTCTTAAATTCCATTGCTAAAATCTGCCTAACTAAGAATGGTTTCGTATGCCTTGTACTATCCTAACAATGTCGTTTTCGTCTTTGTAATTGAGTGATTTTTCATAACAATATAAAACCACTTTATGCCTTTCTAACCAATCCATTCCAATAATTATATCATAAGACCCTAAAAATAGAATATTCAGGTTTATATTTGGGGTTTGACCACCTAAACTGAACTCGCAGTCAGAAATAAAATCAGATACCTTTCTTTTTGTTCTTGTTTCTAGTTTTACTATCCAAGATTTTGCATGTCTTATTTTCTTATGTTTATTTGAATCCAATACACCAGGAGAAACATAACTCAAAGTAGCTCCTGGATCAATTAAAATAGAAACACGAGTATTGTCAATTTTACCTTCAACTTCCACTACAATGTATTGGTGGTCAGCTTGTCGGCCATCCACAAATGCATTGATCCTATGTAAGCTTCTTCCCACATCTCCCGCTGTAGAGGTTTCCTGTAAGTTGTGAACCGTAGTCCTCGCTACAGAAGTTAATAATGGACAATTCCTCGTTAAGTGAGGTTCTCCACATTCCTAGCATTTTAACAGTTCTCTAGGGTGTTTGCCAAACTTCTTTTTTCATAGATTAACTGGTTTACCACCTCCTTCGGTGTTCTGGTTATTCGAGTAAAAATATTTCCTTGGAAAACTCTTTGCTGCGTTCCAGAAAGGGGCTGGTTGATATCCATTTTTTTGTTGGCTCAATCTATCTTGTTTCTTGTCTTTCCATGCCTTGGGAAATTACAACCATTTTTTGTATTGGTCGTAACACATTCAGGCCTTCCTGAAAAATTCACTTAAGGACTTGGGGTTGTCGAATTCGATTTTTTCCTTATAGGACTTTGGTAAACATATTAGGAATCACTGGATTTTTACTTTGTCCTCCCATATATAAGGCACAAACCTTACTAATTCCAACAATTTGTTTATCGGGTCATCCATAGTCATTTGACCGAGTCATAGTTCATAAAACTCATTGGTTTTTCTTTCATAGTAACTTTCAGATAAATATTGTTTCTTAAAGTATTTCTTAAAATATGACCATTCCATCTATTTTTCCTTTAGGACCTTGGCCAACTTCATGTCCTACCACCATATGCTTTCTTTTCCTTTCAGGTTATAGATGGCCAGTTTGACCTTCATATTGCTGGAATAGTTGTAGATCTAGAAATACCATTTTATGTCTAGTAACCATGCTTCAGGCTCCTCTCCTGTCCTGGATTCCTCGTCAAAGGTGGATGGTTTGATTTTCTTAAACTCTCCCTCGCGATGGTCCACCTATTTCCTTTTTCTTCCTGTGGTTGTTTTATCTTCTTCTGATGGTGTATCTTCAGAAGAGTTGTCCACTTTTTCTCCTTCAGAACTAGAATTTTTGGAATCCCTTTTTCATACCTCTTCTTATTGATTATTTTCCTTTGGGATCTTCTTTGATACTATGCTATGCATCAATTCTTCATTTATTTCATGTTGTTCTTGTTCTTCCCTTTTCAGTTTGTCATTGTCTCCCTTGAAAACTTGCAATTGCACAATGATATTTCTCATGGTTTCCAGAACCTCGGTAGGTGAACTTCCATCACTATTCTGCCTTTTTTCTTCAAGAGGTGTTTTCTCAGGATTCTCCTCAAGTCCGATATCAACTTCATTTTGTGTTTCCATAATCACAACAGAAATAATTTTTTTATGTTTGTAACAATAATTGTTTTGTTAGTTTTTTCATAAAACAGAACACATGTGCTAAGAAAATATTTTTGGCCCTATTTAAGGTCCAACTGTTGTAACCTTTGCTTTGATACCATATGTAATGTTCCCCAAATTTACCAAATAAAAAAAAAAAATTGTTAGGGACATTAATTATTTTCCCTTCAAACAACATGTTCAAAAGACATAAAGACAAGTCAAAGGGTAGTTGTCGTCATTATGTAAATCTCACAGGGTTTAGGTTTCCATTTAGTCATAAACCTTGTCATTGTTATAAGGGTTTTTATTTCAAGGTCTAATCATACTATATAGTAGTCATGTATATCTAAGGATGGCCTTGCCATAACCTAGCCTCTCAAATTCCTTAACATTTCTAACATAAGTGGGAAGGGTTAGTAGTATTCTCCAAATCTTCATAACATATATATATATATATATATATATATATATATCCCACTAATAATATAATCCTTCCATATATATATTCGTATGTTACAGTTTATACTATTAAGGGTTCTTCATAATATCCAATTTCTAGGAATGAGTATTTAAAAAAGGTTATTTCCCAAAGTCTTAAACAATAAACACGTCCCTTTCCTAAATATTATTAATGTTTAATAAACACTAGGGTTTAAGAGAAAAAATGGGTTCGAGAAAGCATATGCCTTTCGCGAAATAAGGTATGAGAGTCAGTCGTGATTAAATCCTAGTCCACATTATCATAGTTGGATTTGATCGAACATTGTTGAGGGGTCCATCAATAACCTTCTTCCTTGCGAGATTGGGTAATGACAAATTTCATATAGTTATACCATAACCAAATGAGAGACTAGGCTTGATAATCGTGTGTGTAGTGTCTGAAAGCATTGTCCTCCCTCAAAATAACTCAACATGAATTCAGAAGGGGATGTGTCAGGGTTTGCATTGAAACCTCCCTCCAGTCAATTAATGGTGTTCTGCAAAGGATTCCTTCCGAGGCCTGTCATATAGACCTCGTGTCCAAAATAGAGTAGGCCACCTCCTATCGATCACATCGTAGAGTACAAGGTTCATTAACTATCTCTATTACTCAGTGTTCAGAACAGTCTCTTAGGTTATTGTTTCACTTCCTTCATCTATGTTTCTCTACAAAAACCTCTCCTGTGTTATTTGTGAAGAATCAGTCTAGTGTACATGACCTGAGTCATGGAGAAGGCTCATCCTGGGCAGAATAAAATAGATAGATGACTGATAAATGGACGCCACCTAGAACTAGGTCATAATGCCTCTTTGTCATATTATTCTAAAACCTTTCTACATTTTTTTGGTTTTACATGGTGTATACCAGACGTTAATCATCTTCTTTCTTTTCCGACTTCCTCAATCCTCCATAGGAATTCTATAAGGGTTGTTGCATGTATTTTATCTTAGGGTTTGTCATCGTCCTTCTATCTTCCTTTATTGGTATTCCATTATCTTCCATACTGTGACCTGGTTTTTAGTCCCCATGAACTACGAAGGATTTCTGGTCCACATCATAGGCTTAGTAGAGCATAGGAAGAAACTTACTGAAATTTTACAAGGTTTTTTTTTTTGCATTGAGTGATTAAATCCTCACTCCACTTTGATGATGGTCCTCACCCTAGCTTGAAATCCTTCTGTGACTTAAGGATTTGCTACCCTTCCCTAAATTCGTTAACTTTCTGGACAGTCATGAGTATTTTCTCATTTTGTAATTCAAAATCTTATACTGTGTATTGAAAGTTCCATTCTATTTGGTAAAGGCATTTCAATTTCCAATAGGATGTTATGATATTTCTTTGTCTCTCTTCGATGGTTGCCTTACTGATTTTACTTCAGAAGCCATTGTTTTGTAGTTCTTTCCAAACCAAATAATTGGTGCCTGTGTCTGTAATTTTCCTTTAAATTTGATTGATACATTTCCATTCATCATGTATATATAAAATTGAAGTCTCTCCGTTGAAAAACTTGTTTAATGCGTGCCCTTATGCATATAATATTTACAACTGTATTTAAACATGATTAATGCATTCCCTTAAGCTAATATTGAAGTATGTGTGCGGTTAAACATGTTTGATGTTGATGCGTTCCCTTTAGCATATAATATTTAAATCTATGTTTTAAAACTTGATGAACGCATTCCCTTGAGCTAATATTGAAATATGTGTGCGGGAAACTAATTTGATGCGAAATCTGTATTTAAAATTTGTTTAATGCATTTCCTTCAACATATAGCATATTTAAAAGGAAACCCGAGATTAATAGGACATCTATGTTCTCCATTCACATACTATGTAGACCTTTTCGCACTGAGATTATGAAGTTCTTGGCAGATTTTTTATTGTTTACTTAATTTTTGTTTTTAAAAGATTTGATTAAGAACTTTCGGTTACCAATCTAATGATGGGACCCTTGTTACTGCAAGGGTACCCATCAATAAATCTTGGTCCACTCCTCCCCTTCAGGCACATGGACATTTTTTTCTTCAATGAGGCAAATGGAAGGAAGGCAACTATTTCCCCAACTCGCAAGTTAAGTAAATTTCATAATTTAGATCTGAAACAATTTTGTTTCATAAATTCACTCTGGTAATTATTCTATGTTCTAGTTTTAACTTCTGTTGAGTACTATTCTATTACTAATTATAAATTTTATTGTTCTCCTCATAGGAATTTTAGCATTTGAATTCCCTAGACCCAAGATATCTCCCTTGCGTGATATGTACTTAGGTTCCAACTTGCAGTGTTTTAAGAAATAACCCTAGGTTCTGTTGTGAAGATACGGTTCTACCCTAGAATATTTTATCAAGAATAAATTTATACCAAGCTCCTATAGATAGTTGGTTATTTATATCAGTAACCATAAAGGATGAACATAAAAGAAAACCCCATATTGAAATAAGATTTCATTTTTTAGTAGTTATGAATCATAGCATTTTTTTGTAGAGTTTGAATACACATTTAACTACTGGTCTAATTCTGGAATATGGAACATATTTTATGTATTTCAATTCAATGAGCCTTTGCTCCTGCATTATTGTATATCAAACAAAATAACTTCGTTTATGGTTTATTGTGGAATAACTAAACTATAAAATTTTATGTCATTGGCAAAGTCTTCATACCAGAAGATTTACTCAAATTTTTTCAACTGTCCAAGCATTGATAATCTTGTCCTATGAGTAGTTAGATGTTTAAGTAGATCTGAAATTATGTACAACAACTATATATATATATATATATATATATATATATATATATATATATATACATGAAGTTCACTTCCAGAATTTCATTTAGCATTTTTCCACTAGCCAATACTCCTTAAGTTGATTACCCATACGTACCTAATCACATGTATGTAATGTTAGAACTAATATATTATTGATTCCCTTAGCTTAGATGCATATTCCAACATGTTTACAAAATTAAATTCCATCAATAGCTCACACAAGAAAAAACTTTACTCAACGAATACAATCAAACTCTAAGGGTTTATTCTACAATTGATCTCATTCCACCAATAATTTAATCAATAGAATATTCATCCAAAAATTAACTAGGTGTATTCTATCAACTATTTAATCAAAGAACATTCAACCAGGGAGGGAATAGATTGACATATTTGAACAAGTTGTTGAACAACAAATGTAATATACAAGTTCCATCCAACCATAGAATAGAACAACCAATATACTTGCTCCATTCACCCCCTAGCATGACCATGAATCCATGAGGGAGAACTCCAAAATCCTCCTTAGCTATTGTCCTCTTTAGGAATCATAAAAGTTCTCCTTGCCTCACACTTAGAAATAGTTCTCATAAAAGAAAGTGATATTCCTCTTCCCCAACATACTATGAATAATCATGCCTCCTCCCATATGCTATATATCCAAAAACATCTTGTGCCTAGGTCCTTTCCCCTTGGGAATTTTCACACCTTTACAAATCCATGATTTTTAGGGGTTTCTAATGGACAAATTCTTGATTTTCCACTTGTATAATTCATCCCTAAGGTAGTTCAAACATGTTCCCCACTCATGGACTCATGGTCAGCTGATTTCAACCTAGTTGTTCCATTTGTCTATCAAGAATAAATATAAAAATATTTATTTCTTAGAAGTGTCATAGTCAAAGAGTTGGTTGGGAAAATCAAATCTTTTCCCAATAGTCATAATAATAAATTACAATTAACCAAATTCCAAAATACATAATTTCCATAAATGGCAATAATTTTCCAATTTTCAAATTTACCAAAAACATAAATAATTTCCTAAGTATTTTCGGACTTAATAATAATTTATTTTTGGGGATATTTCACTTTTATATCACGCTTTTGGCCGAGTGCTTCCCATTTACATACCTATCCATTTTTTTGATCGCAGGTTCCTAGATAGGCGATCTCTAAATTGCACTTCCATTGTTCTATGACCTGTGAAAAAGAGTCGAGCTTCTGCGATATACAAATTGACTTCCAGAAACCCACATCATCCCCTCTTTTGTGTTACACAGTTTTCTCTCAAAAGTTCTGAGATATTCAATTTCACCGTCGGGGCCTCACATCTCCTCGGGAACCCTTGTCACCCTATTTTGAAGCCTGTCTGACCACTTTCTACACTTGGCCATTTCTTGGAATCTGTAATGACCCTGCTTAAATAGATGTATATGATTATTAATTATAATTAATTTAATAATCTAAATGTCCTAAAAGATTAGCTAAACAATAATTATTTGTTAAAATAACATTAACTAATTATTTATTACTAATTAATCATTCATGATTGTCAAGGATTAATTAATTAAGTAAAGGATTAAAGGGGGGTTAATAAATTATTTTATTAAATTAAGAGTTACATACATGGAAAGGGATAATATATTAAATAAATGGGATAAGGAGCATTAACGGTGAAAGGATAAGAAGGTAATAAATGGGTTAGGTGGGGAGTAAATGAGGGGGAAGTCGGTGAAGGAGGAATATGGAGGGGAAGGAGGTTTACGAGAGAGCATTCTACGAGAGATGGGGGATTGATTTGGAGGGCTCTTGGATTTTGCAGAGGGGGTGGAGTTTTGGAGTGAGGATTGTATCAGTCATGCACCGGGGTTGTTGGAGGTTTTGGGAACGGGGGCCAGGATATCCATATGATATCCTGGAGCTAGGAAGTTACCTAGTTGGCAGGGTGGAACTAGGTTTTGGGCAGCATTTACAGTGCAGCAGCGGTCAGCAAGGCAACAACAAGTTAGAAAGGTGAGGTGAATTAGCATCAGACCCAGGTAATTTAAGTTGTGTACTTGTTTTCTTTGATATAAGATTTTAATATTCATTGTTAAATTACATGCGTATGTGCTCAAAATAAGGAATATATGAAATTTTGATGTTTTGTTGAATTAAAATAAATTAATGAATTTTCTGAAATTAATTATGTTACAATTCATGTAATTATTCAGCATAAAATCTATTCGGCCCCTACATTTGGTATCAGAGCCTTTGTTTGAAATCTAGGCCTAAGGGCCAAAACTCCAAGCACTAACTCCAACCACGCTTAACCTGGAAGCAAAACACAGAAATTTAAAAAAAAATAAAAATAAATAGAAATAAATGCAAAGGAAATTTACAAAAGTAAAACAAGTAAATTATGAATACAACTAGGGTGAAGGGTAGAGTTTAAAGCTTTCAGCGTAATTCCTGTTTTCAAGAATAATAAAAGAAAAAAGTAATGTGATTTGAGTTTCAGATCTGTGACTTGCTGCTATTTTCTTTAGCTTAATGTGTTTCAATTCCTAGTAAAAATCAGAGTGCAGTTTTGATAGAGATTTCAATTTTCTATTTTCCTAAGTAGCTAGGTTAGAAATCAGATTAGGAATGTTACCATGTGCTAAAAAAATTCAACCCTACACACCTATCTCGATCTGCATGGTTATTTGTTGCACCTTGAGATATGTGCCTTGGGACTGTGCCCATGCCTGCAATTGTGCTTCTACACCTCAAGAACTGCATCCACATTTGTAACTGGGATTCTTTTTTCAAGACGCACTCCTACCATGAATTTGTTTCAAGGTCTACTGCGAATTTTGCAACTGATTGAGAGAGGAATGCACATTATGCATGTTATGTAACACACAATTCATATATTCTGGATATGACATCAAAGGTGGGTTGTGGTGAATTTAATTGGTAGCTGAATGCTCAATCTCGTGGCATACTCAGAGATAGAATATTATTGAAAACCAATTAGACCATCTGACATGAACAAATTTATTTGACAGGAAATATAATAGCAACAACGATTTAGCCATTGACTAGTGAATCATAATTGATGCTAGATAGTAACAACAAGTTAAAATCCACGGCAACAATAAAGGGTGAATGGCAACATACATGAGATTATGGTCCATGGCAGTCAAGGAGCGGACTTTTATTTATAAAATATATATATATATATATATATATATATATATATATATATATATATACCCAGGTCCTAGTGAGCATACCAAGATAGTTAGAACTACAAAAATCCCTCAGATTGCTTTAACTGCATTACTAGTCTAGCTTGATAATCACACAAAACTCACATCAATAATTGTAGGCCAAATCTAAAAACTTGACAACCTAAACCTAAGTTCTAACACTAAGGAACCTGAAAGTCTCTATGGCTATGTTCTACACCTCAGCTCTAGTGTAATTGTCCCTATTAGTCGAGAAATTTATTGCATCTGGCTCACTGTTGATATAACTTTAACTAAATCCCAAATCATGTCCTATTTTTTAACAGACGCCACCTAATTCTTCGCTGGAACGGGATCGAAATTCCTGGGAAGTGTAACTTTGGGGACTTTCAGGTAGAACCATTACTGGGCACACTGAGAATCGAACCTGAGTGCCTGGGATAAACTCCCACTAATCCACTTCTAGACCACAGCCCAACCAAATTACTAACCAATAATAGATATTTACTTGAACATGATATGCCCGATGGGAATTGTTGACATTCATATTGGCATAACCAATCTGATTTCCTGTTCCTTTAATGTACTTAAACCCCAAATGGACAACATATCATACTACAAAAATATGTTGCTTCTGGGAAGTCAGATATTACGATGCACCACCGCATTACCCTATATCTCCAATGATCTTAATACTTTACTTATCTAAGAACCCAAAAATTACAGAAAGGAAATTAACATCATAGAATCAAGCATTGCCCATGAAAAAATGAAGAAAGGGGAGGAAATTTTGTACTAACCTCTAAATCTTAGATCCACGAAAGAGATTTGAATTCAAACAAGAATCGACTTTTAAATCGAATTTAAATCCAGATCCTCTTCTTTTAACCTATTTTCCGGAATTTTGGCCTTATGCAATCCCCGAATCCCTCTCTCTGAAGAAAAAATTCAGAGACTTGGACACTCTTAAGGTTGGAACCACTCTTTTCAGAATCCAAATAATTAGCCTGAACAACATCTCTTCCACTCATGACAACATTTATTATCTCTCGCTAGTTTACACGATACGTAGAAATGCCAAACACACTTGATCGAATATCATTAGCCTGCTAAAGCGGGCCTGGTTTCACCATGTTTGGCAGCCAAAACATCTACTAGAAGTGTGAGGATCACCGCAACCATGGCCTGCTTTCTAAACCCTTGTGATTTCAACTCCTGAATAACAGCCCTGGCAAACTAAGAAAATGAAGGAGGCAACGAAGTAGAACGCCGAGTCGAGGAAAGAGGCGAGCTTAGGTTTTGGTATTGAGAGCTGGAGGCCGGGCACGTGGGCCTCATTCCAGAAGCCCGACCTTAAAGGCTGCCAGCGAATGCCATCGATTTTTTTTATATATTAATGTTTAGTTAATAATTTATTTATAAGTATTAATACGCCTTTTGAATAATTAAATTTTCATTTTTTTTTTTTTTTTATTAAATTTTAGTTTTATAATTTATT
>ML777316.1:289732-304481 GCA_009831015.1 Picea engelmannii
TATATATATATATATATATATATATATATATATATATATATATATAATTATGAGTTTTAATTTAAATAATTTAATAATATAGGGCTAAGAAAAAAATTTATGGAGTCCACGGGGATCGAACCCCGGACCTCCCCACCAGTCAAGTCTTTACAAGTCCGCCCTGCCAACGCACCACACGATGTAACTTTTACAAATAATTTCACATATAAATACTTTAATTGTCATACCCAAGACCACCCACCAAGCGAAGCGTCTTAAGAAGAACACTAACGCCGAAAGGTACATAGCGCTGGTGAATGCCGATACATGGGTGGCAGTTGTGGATAATTATTTAGATGCCATGGTTTAATACTATTTAATCATTAAACGTGGTAATTATATAACCTTACAACATTTTTTGAATGTGATTAGGTAAATGTTAAAAAAAAAAAGAGTAAACATGCCAACGGATGCCTCGATAAATGCAAGAAAGTTATGAACAATAAATGTGACCAATTTATTTTGGAGGACGACTGAGAATATGCTAGCATCTTCAATGCATAGCCATCAGATCAGGGTTTAAGGTTAAATAAGATTAAAAGATCATTAATTGTGCCCATTGTCAATAGGTGTACGCATATCGGCGTAAATTAATAAACATAAGGTCGGAAGTAACTTTAATCAAGTTGTATGTGAAAAGTTAAAAGGGATTAGACTAGGACAAGCGGGAAGGAGGCAACATATGTACTAGGAGAGTAAGCATAGGAAGTGGCGAGTGAGGCGCAAGGCTAACATAGCTACAGGGCAAGGGAACCAATAGTTCTTTTCATTGGGGAGAAGAAATCAAGCTTAGATGCTTCATCCTAACCCTAACCTAGCCAATCCCCTAATGGAGTAATGTCTGTTTATAGACAAGTAAAGAAAACTTACGCCTAACCCTGTTTCTAAGTTTAAGTAGCACTAGTTTGAAATGTCCTTGAACTCACCCTGACGACTTTGGGGTGATGCAGGTTAAATCATACAGGATGGTCAGGACTCAAAGGAGTCGAGGCAAGGGAGCATCGTCACAAGCACCGACAACACCGCCAGTGCCACCACCACCATTGCCCAAACTAGCCCTCATCCTGTGCTCGTTGGAAGCCATTAACGAGACTTTAAAGGGGCGACAACCGGTAGGGACTGAAGTGGAACCCACACTGTCTGGAATGGGTAATCTAGAAGAGTCAAGGGATTCAGGGGGAGGACCTCCACCTGAAGACATCAGACGAGAATTGCAGAAGATCAAACTTCCAAAGTTTGCCGGAGGTCGCACCAGTGAACATGCAGAAGCATGGTTGGAAGGCATGACAAGGTGTTTTTCCTTAAGGGACTATGTGTCCAACTCAAAGGCAAAGATCGCCATTTTTCAGTTAAGAGATAGCACCTTGAACTAGTGGGGAAACCTGGAAAGACAACTGCACCTTACCTCAGATAGAGTATCTTGGGAATTTTTCGAGGAAAGGTTTTGAAGGAAATATCTACCAGCATACTATGAGGAACAACAGATAGGGGCATTTCATGCCCTAGTACACGAAAACAAAACTATATAAGAATATGAGATCAGGTTTATGGAACTGGTCAAATATGTGTCGTATATGGATAACGACCAATGATAGGCAGAGCGCTTCATCTATGGATTGAACCCTAAGATAAGAGCTATGGTGCGGATGTGAAAATCGTCTTCAGTAGCGGAGGCGGTGGAAAATGCGCGTTACGTGGAAGAACACATGAACTTAACCGTGGGTACAAGACCGACATTTCCGCATTGCCCTGGGTTCGTAGGAAAGGCCCTGAGGACATTTCCTAGGGGAGGGGGATCAAGGCCACTGCCATATGGTAACAGAGTCATGCCAAGGACAGTAGCTATAGGGATTTCAATGGTAGCGAGTGCAACATCCTGTTCATCGCTGATGGTGTAGACAGGTCCACGACTATATCAGAAAACAACGAGTAGGGGCAGGGGTTCCAGGGTGATGCAGGAGCATCACCAACACATCAAGCGAGCCAGCGCGGAAGTAGAAGACAGTTGGATAAGCCAGCACAAATTTTGAAATCTCTTTGGAAGTTGTTGCGCGATCTTAAATGAGTCATTTAAGATGAAGCGCACTTGTGTATTGCAATGGACCTTGAGCGGATAGCTCTCCTCCTTTAGTAGATAGACGACATTTAAGATAGTTAATGCAGTTAGATAGAAATTAATTCTAGACTAGATAGTTTTAGAAAGTAGGAGGGAAAACCGATATAGACACCCTCATTATGCATTGTATCATTAGATGGAGTATTCAGGAAAAAGAGAAAGAAGAGAATTGTGTAAAGAACACCCATGTACTGATATTTGAATTAATAGAAGAGCTTTGATTCAAATTCATGGTTTTGTGTTTGTTCTTTGGGTACTGATGATTATGCTCATTTGATGTTTGCTTCCTGTTATTCATCTTCTTTATTGCTATGTATGTGGTTTCATGTTGAGTTTGGAATCTAAAAGGAAGAAGGAATGAGTTTCAATTGTTTCTCTATTTGAGCCAGAGAATTCCCGCAAGGAGTGCAGTTGAATTGTCTGCAAGGAGTGCGTTGACAAAGGGTTGAAATAGAGATAACTTTGATTCTCATTCACCTAGAAGTGAATTTGGGTTACAGGAACCGTGCAAGGAGTGTGCAGGCCGGATAAAAGTCTCAGGGTTGCAAACCTGAGTAAAGTATTGAAGGACTGTTGTTGCTGGCGTGCGCAGAGTCGAGGAGCTTCAACACTTAGATGTGGTTGAAGATTTGCTACAAGGAGTGCGTGAAAAGGGGTTTTCTTTCTGAAGACCAAAAGCTGTGGGAAAATCTCAGGAAGGATAAGCCTTTGAGTTTGTTGGAGAACAATGAGGACAAGTTGTGACTTGAAGTTTGAGGGAAGTGTCACAGGTTTGTGAGTAGGTGAACGAGTTCTGTGGAAAAGAACACTTGATCCTTTCGCAGAATTCATCTGAAAGGAACAGACGGTCGGTATTCTCTGAGGAGAATCCATGAATATTCGTGATCCGTCAGATCTTGTGGATGTGCAAGGGAGATACAGTGGTGTGTTCCCAAAGGTTTAAGTTTAGGACAGATAGAGCGTTGATCCAAGTCAGCCAGGACCATTGGATCTACACGTATATCATGTATTGGGGTTTCGTAGATCGAACCTCCAACTTATTGCAACGGGAATTGTGATATCGTGATCCGCGATATCCCGACGAGCTCAGAACCGTCCATCATTTGGGACGCGTGTCAAAAGATTCAAAGAAGTCGGGGTTTGGATCATTGGATATTTCGGAGACAGGATACTCTTGCAGCTTGGAATCGCGAAACGCAATATCCCAAAGGGGAAAGGACAATGAGGCCACAGGAGTTGGTGGAGGACAAGTGGCACACTGTATCGGACTTTGGGGGAAGTAAAGTCCCGAAACATTGGGCATTGATCCCGCGAATTCTAAAATCCTGACGAGGTGACAAGACTGTTGAAAAGTCAAAGCCGTGAGCTCATTGAAGTTTCAGCATATTGGGACTTAGGAATCGGAGAACCGAGTTGCTCGACACTATGAGTGTTGAGATCCCGATAGGAAAAGTCTCGATAAGAAATGGGAAGAGGTCAGCGTTGACTTGCATCAGGTCTCAGGAATTCAAGGGTGCAGCGTTCGACCATTGGACTCACGAAGTCACGAGTTCTGATTCTCCGATAAGTAAAGAGAGGGAGATAGCATGAAGAGATCTATGGGTGCAGATTTCTCGATAGGGAAATAGAAGAACCTTGGTGTTCTTCCGGCCGAGGGAAGAGAAGATCCTGTGTGCGCATGGACCTTCGGACCTACGGGTGGTGAAGTGGCTACATTTCTATCAAGTGGTATCAGATCACAAAAAGACTCTTTTCTTTATGTAGCAGAGAAGAAGAAAATTCACCATGCCGCCAAGGAGAGACAGACAGTCACCCGATCCAGAGGATGGGGAGGTGCAGAGGAGAAGAGGTAGGCAGATGGAAAATCCATAAATGGAGAGACATATGCATGATCTCCGAGCAAGACTCGAAGACATGGAGGTAGCACAAAGATGCACAACCAGTGTGGGAGATCTTAGCGATTCAGAAAGAGAAGCTGAGGCTGAACGAGAAGAAGAAGTTGCAGGAAAGGATGCAGCCAATGAGCATTTGATCAAAGCTATTGCCAGGATGGTTGCAAGAGAGAAAATGGACATTCCAGTTTACGAGGGAAACTTGGATGCAGAGGAGCTTCTAGACTGGATTAGAGCTCTAGATACATACTTTGACTATGAAGATGTCGAAGAAGATAAGAAAGTCAAGCATGCTATCACATGCTTGAAGGGACACGCAACATTATGGTGGGACGACCTACAAGTAGATAGATGCTGCAAAGGCAAGCAGAAAATTAAAAGTTGGGATCGAATGATTGCAAAGATGAAGGCAAAGTTCATCCCGAGAGATTACGAAATCACTCTGTTCAGGAGGATGCAGAACCTGAGACAGAAGCTGATGACAGTAAAAGAATACACTGAGGAATTCTATCGACTAAACATCGGGAAGGTCATAATGAGATCGATGATGAGAAGGTTTCCAGGTATATGAATGGCCTGAGATATGATATCCAGGATGAGATGAGCATGGTAACCATCTGAATGGTGGAGGATTCTTATCATATGGCTCTGAAAGTTGAGGAGAAGTTGAGTCGTAAGCAAGGTCAGAGGGGTCGAGGCAGAAGTTAGCCCAGAGGCAAGTCAACTGCCTAGGAAAGAAACCAAAAGCCCAAGGAGGAATGGAAGAAACCTCAGGGTAAAGTTGATAGAAGTGGAAGTTCACAGAGAGGGAAGCATACAGAGCAGAGCGGAGGATACGCTGATAATAATATGTTTCCTCATACTAGAGGTAGAGAAAGAGGAAGAGGTGGAGTAATCACATGCTTCACATGTGGAAAGAGTGGGAACAAGTCTTATGAGTGTCCAGAGAAAAAGAAGGACATTGGGGAATCTCACATCACCGAGGCGCAGAGGTGGGATGTTGAGGCAGAAGTTGCAGAAGGTGGAAGGTCATTGATGATGCGTAAAGTTCTCTTAACACCTGAGAAAGAGGTGGAAAGTTCAGTCCAAAGGACCAGAATTTTCAGAATATCTTGCAAGACCAAGGATAGGGTATGCAAGATTATTGTGTACAGCGGTAGCATAGATAATCTCATTTCAACTAAGATGGTAGAGAAGCTGGAGCTGGAGACGACTGATCATCCAAGCCGATACAGAGTTTCGTGGCTACAAAAAGGACACCAGGTAACTGTCACTAAACAATGCTTGGTTGAATTCAAGATAGGAGGATATAATGATAAGATGTTATGTGATGTCATTCCTATGGATGTGTGTCATCTATTGCTGGGTAGACCATGGAAATATGACAAAAATGTGATTCATGACGGGATAATGAACACATATGCCCTGGAGAAGAATGGGAGAACTCATATGTTGGTTCCGATAAAGGATAAGCAGGTGAAGCCGGAAGTAAGCAACACAGTACTTCTCATGAGTGGGAAGGAACTTCTTACGGAGGTGAAGAAGAAAGAAGATCCACAATTCTTTGTGGTCAGAAAACCAAGGATCGTTTTGACTAGCACGAGAGTAGACAATTTGCCAGGAGAAATTCATGAACTACTAGAAGAGTTCGTTGACATCGTGGTGGACGAATTACCTCGTTCGCTGCCCCCAATCAGGAGTGTGAGTGATCATATAGACCTCATACCAAGAGATAGTTTTCTGAATAAAGCCGCATACAGGTTGACGCCGCAAGAAAATGAAGAGATTAAGAAGTAGGTCTAGGAGTTATTGGACAAAAGAATGGTCAGGGAAAGCTTGAGTCCATGTGTCATTCCAATGGTACTCAGTCCGAAAAAGGATGGAGGTAGGAGAATGTGTACCGACTCAAGGGAAATCAACAAGATAACGATCAGGTACAGGTTTCCATTGCTGCGGATGGATGATTTAATGGATTGCTTGAGCGGAGCAAATTTTTTTTCAAAGATAGATCTGAAAAGCATATATCACCAGATTCGCATGAGGGAAGGCGATGAGTGGAAGAGGGCCTTCAAAACCAACGAAGGACTTTATGAATGGCTAGTCATGCCATTTGGCTTGCCGAATGCACCGAGTACATTTATAAGGTTAATGAATGAAGTCCTGAGAGATTTAATCAGAAAATTTGTCATCGTATATCTGGATGATATACTAATTTTCAGCAAGACAAGGGCAGAACATCTGAAGCATTTAGCTACAGTAACGAAGAAGCTACAGCGGGAGAATTTGTGGATTAACATGAGGAAATCTTCATTTATGAAGACAGAGCTCATTTATCTAGGTTTTGTTATATCTACAAATGAATTGAAGATGGATCCAGATAAGGTGCAGGTAATTAAAAATTGGCCAGCACCGAGAAATATTTTTGAGGTGAGGAGTTTTCATGGACTGGCTAGTTTCTACTGGAATTTCATCAGAAATTTCAGTGAGATTAGCGCAGCGATGATGGATACAGTGAAAAAAAGACATAAAACTTTTCACTGGACAGTAGAGGCTGAGAAGAGCTTCAATATGTTGAAGCGGAAGATTATGAAACAACCAGTTTTGGTGTTGTCGGATTTCCAAAAGACGTTTCAAGTGAAATGTGATGTAAGCGGATTTGCCATAGGAGCGGTCTTGAGTTAGGAAGACATACCGATTTCATATTTTAGTGAGAAGCTGAATGAGGCAAAGGTGAAATACTCCACATACGACAAGGAATTTTATGCCATCATCCAAGCACTGAAGAAGTGGATGCATTACTTGATCCCAAAAGAATTTGTTTTATATAGTGATAGCCATGCATTACAGTTTGTGACTCAACATAAGAAGTTGAATCAGAGACATGTAAAATGGGTAGAGTATATGCAGAATTTCACATTTGTGATTAAACACATTTAGGGTACTACTAACAAAGTGGCTGATGCTTTGAGCAGGAAGTGTTTGCTGTTGCAGGAGTTCCGAGTCAAAACGTTGGGTTTTGATGATCTCAGGGACATGTATGCAGATGATCAAGATTTCAAAGAAGCATATTAACCAGCTAAGAACCCAGTTCTCAGGGACAGAATCCCTTGGACAGACTATATGATCCAAGAAGGATTATTGTTCAGAGGCAATCAATTGTGCATTCCAAATTTCTCCAGTAGGGAGATTCTACTGAAGGAGAAGCACAGTAGAGGATTGCTTGGACACTTTGGTCATGAAAAGACATTTGCAAAGCTGAACGAGTCATACTTTTGGCCAGGGATGCGGTCAGAGGTCAAGGGATTTGTAAACAGAGGCAGAATTTGCCAGCATTCAAAGGGAAGAAAGAAGAATGCAGGATTCTATCAGCCATTGCCCATAACAGAGAGGCCATGGGATGTGATAAGCATGGATTTCATATTGGGATTGCCAAGGATGAAAAGAGGATTTGATTCAGTCTTTGTGGTAGTGGATAGGTTTTCCAAGATGGCACATTTTATCGCATGCCAGAAAACCAGTGATGCGACTCACATCGCAAATCTATTTTTCAAGGAGGTCATTCGAATTCACGGCTTACCAAGAAGTATAGTTTCGGATAGAGATAAAAAGTTCATAGGGAATTTCTTGAGGACATTATGGAAGAAGCTGGGGAGTAACTTGTTGTTTAGTTCAGCTTATCATCCTCAGACGGATGCACAAACAAAAGTGGTGAACAAAAGTCTAGGAGACTTGCTGAGAAGCTTGGCGACAGAGCACCACAGCCAGTGGGATAGTATATTACCACAGGCAGAGTTCTCATATAATGACTGAGTGAATAGGAGCACAGGCCAAAGTCCATTTTAGATTGTGTATGGCATGCAACCGAGAGGAGTTTCTGAATTGAGATATTCGGAACAGACTGTGACTAGGAGCGCAAGTGCTGAAGAGTTTGCAGAGGCGATGAAGGAACTTCACGGCCAAGTGAAGAAGCGACTGCAAAATTTAAGTCATGAATATAAGCGTAGAGACAACCAGTGGAAGAGACAACTTTAGTTCAAGGTTGGTGAACTAGTTATGGAACATTTAAGGAAAGAGAGGTTCCTGAGGGGAACATACAATAAATTGAAAATGAAGAAAATCGGGCCATGTAAGGTCTTGAAGAAATTGGGGGAAAATGCTTATGAGATCGAGTTACTGGACGGGATCGGAATATCTCTGATATTCAATGTCGCAGATTTATACCCATACAGGGCTGGAGAAATAGAGACTGGAATTGATCAGCCAATGATCCATTGGATGGAACAGATGCCAGTTGCAGAGAAGCCACAGATGGAATGCATACTGGACAAGAGAGTGGGTAAGAAGACCAAGAGGAAAGAATACTATGGGTATCTGGTCAAATGGAAGGGCCATCCAGTGGAAGATGCCAGCTGGGAGAATGAAGTGGAGATACAAAAGCATGGACAGACCATTTAGGAGCTCATGGACAGGAGACCATGAAATTTTTCAAGCGAGGGTGTATGATGCAGGAGCATCACCAACACGTCAAGCGAGCCAATGCGGAAGCGGAAGACAGTTGGATAAGCCAACACAAATTTTGAAATTACATTGGAAGTTGTTGCACAATATTAAATTAGTCATTTAAGATGAAGTGCACATGTGTATTGCAATGGACCTTGAGCGGATAGCTCTCGTCCTTTAGTAGATATACGACATTTAAGATAGTTAATGCAGTTAGATAGAAATTAATTCTAGACTAGACAGTTTTAGAAAGAAGGAGGGAAAACGGATATAGACACCCTCATTGTGCATTGTATCATTAGATGGAGCATTCAAGAAAAAGTGAAAGTACAGAACTGTGTAAAGAACACCCATGTATTGATATTTGAATTAATGGAAGAGCTTTGATTCAAATTCATGGTTTTGTGTTTGTTCTTTGGGTACTGATGATTATGCTCATTTGATGTTTGCTTCCTATTATGCATTTGCTTTATTGTTGTGTATGTGGTTTCATGTTGAGTTTGGAATCTGAAAGGAAGAAGGAATGAGTTTCAATTGTTTCTCTATTTGAGCCAGAGAATTCCTGCAAGGAGTGCATTGACAGAGGGTTCAAATAGAGATAACTTTGATTCTTGTTCACCTAGAAGTGAATTTGGGTTACAGGAACTGTGCAAGGAGTGTGCAAGCTAGATAAAAGTCTCAAGGTTGCGAACCTGAGTAAAGTATTGAAGGACTGCTGCTGCTGGCATACGCAGAGTCAAGGAGATTCAACACTTAGACGTGGTTGAAGATTTTCCACAAGGAGTGCGTGCAAAGGGGTTTTCTTTCTGAACACCAAAAGTTGTGGGAAAATCTCAAGAAGAATAGGCCTTTGAGTTTGTTGGAGAATAACGAGGACAAGTTGTGACTTGAAGTTCGAGGGAAGTGTCGTAGGTTTGCGAGCAGGTGAACGAGTTCCATGGAAAACAACACTTGATCCTTTCGCATAATTCATCCGGAAGGAACAGACGGTCGGTATTCTTCGAGGAGAATCCATGAATCTTTGTGAGCCATCAGATCTTGTGGATGTGTAGGGGAGATACAGTGGTGTATTCCTGAAGGTTTAAGCTCAGGACAGATAGAGAATTGATCAAAGTCAGCCAGGACGATTGGATCTACACATATATCATGTATCGGGGTTTCATAAATCTAACCTCCAAATTATTGCAACAGGAATTGTGATATCGCAATCTGCAATATCCCGACGAGCCCATAACCATCAATCATTTGGGACACATGTCAAAAGATTCAAATAAGTCGGGGTTCGAAGCATCGGAGATTTCAGAGACAAGATACTCTTGCAGCTTGGAATCGCGAAACGCGATATCCCGATGGGGAAAGGATAGTGAGGCCACAGGAGTTGGTGGAGGACAGGTGGCACACCGTATTGGAGTTTTGGGGAAGAAAAGTCCCGAAACATTGGGCATTAGGATGCGCGATCCCGCGAAGTCCAAAATCCCAACAAGGCGATAGGACTGTTGAAAAGTCAAAGCCGTGAGCTCATCAGAGTTTCGGCATATCGGGACTCGGGAATTGGAGAACCTAGTTGCTCGACACTGCGAGTGCCGAGATCCCGATAGGAAAAGTCCTGATAAGAAATGGGAAGAGGTCAACATTGAATTGCATCGGGTCTCGGGGATTCAAGGCTGCAGCGTTCAACCATTGGACTCACGAAGTTGCGAGTTTTGATTCCCCGATAAGTAAAGAGAGGGGGTTCGCACGAAGAGATATGTGGGTGCAGATTTTCCAATAGGGAAATAGAAGAACCTTGGTGTTCTTCGGGCCGAGGGAAGAGATGATCTTATGTGCGCGTGGACCTTCCGACTTGCGGGTGGTGAAGGGGATATGTTGCTATCACAGGGGAAGGAAATCATTTCAGAGATAGTCACATAACAATGCACAGAGTCAATCTCATGTTACCTGTTGGGAGTGCGGAGGACACCATTACCAGCATGACTGCCCAGAGTTACAATCAGGGTTCATGCATAGAGAAGGAAAGGCAACGATGGGGAGAGCAAGTAGCAGCCACCAGATTTACGCAGCGGTTAATAATCGCCAGGCTAAACATCAATCCACGGTGGTGGAGTCATCAGGTACGTTAAATCATATCAAGGTCAAGATTTTGTTTGATTCTGGTGTGACAGATAGTTTCATTTCACCATCTGCATTAGAAAAGAGTGGGTTGGCAGCCTACGAGCACGATGAATTTAAACAAGTCGAGATGGCTTCGGGGGAAAAACAAGTGTTAGGACCTAGTGTTGATAATTGTATAGTAGACATGGGAGTGTGTACTACCAGGTTGAAGGTATGCGTCACTGCTCTTGGGGAATATGACCTAATCATTGGAGTGGATTGGTTAGCAGCTCACCATGATTTGGTAGATTGTTTCGCAAAGAGGGTGCTTTGTGTCGATGATGAAGGAAGACCAATAGAGATCCAGGGTGTACAGAGAAAAGTGTCATTACACTTTATATCAACTATGAAGGTTAAGCGATGCTTGAGACAAGGGTGTCAACTTTATGTAGTGGAAGCAGTGAATGAAAGGAAGGGACCCTCACTGGATCAATACCCGGTACTGTCAGAATTTCAGGATGTTTTTCCGAACGAGTTACCAGGGTTACCTCCTGAGAGGGAGCTTGATTTTACCATTGAGCTAAAACCTGGTGCATAACCAATTTCCAAAACTCCGTATCATATAACAGCGCCAGAACTTTGTGAATTGCAAATGTAGTTGAAAGAGTTATTGGACTTAGGGCTAATAAGGCCCAGTGTCTCACCCTGGGGTGAACCGGTAATTTTTGTAAAGAATAAGGATGGATCCTTACGACTGTGTGTAGACTACAAGGACTTGAACCATGCTACAGTAAAAAATAGGTACCCGATGTCATGAATAGATGACCTCTTCGATCAGATGAAAGGAGCAGTGGTATTCTCAAAGATTGATTTGCGATCAATGTATCATCAGTTAAGGATTAGGGAAGGCGATATCCCAAAAACTTCCTTTTGAACTCGGTTTGTACATTACGAGTTTGTTGTAGTACCTTTTGGATTGACCAATGCGCCAACAATATTCATGAGCCTCATGAACGACGTATTTTGGAAGTACTTAGACCGTTTTGTACAATTCTTTTTAGATGACAACCTCATCTATTCCAAGAATGAAAGAGAACATGAGGAACACTTACGAATAGTGTTGTCCTGCCTTAGAGAGAAAAATTTTTATGGGAAGTTGTCGAAGTGTTCCTTCTTCCAGAAAGAGATCCACTATTTGGGTCATATCATTTCCGGCGAAGGAATCTTTGTGGACCCAGAAAAGGTAAAGGCCATTATGGAGTGGCCAGTGCCGAAAAATGCCCATGAGGTGAGAAGCTTCATGGGGCTAGCAGGTTATTACAGGAGATTTGTGGAAGGGTTCTCCAAAATAGCGAAACCCATCACCACCTTTCAGCGTAAGGGGGTCAGGTATGAATGGACAGAAGAGTGTGATAGTGCGTTCATTGAGCTTAAGAGGTTACTAACTAGTGCGCCAATTCTACAAGTGTCAGATATGGAAAAGGACTTCACAGTATGCACGGATGCCTCAAAGTAGGGGTTGGGATCTGTGCTAATGCGGGATGGAGGAGTGATAGCTTATGCATCAAGGAAGATGAAGAAACATGAGGAGCTATATGCAGCTCATGATTTAGAGTTGACAGCTGTAATGCTAGCTCTGAAAATTTGGAGGCACTATCTTGTGGGGTGAGACTTTGAGCTCAAAACGGACCATCAAAGTTTAAAACATCTCTTCACTCAAAGAGATCTGAATGCTAGGAAAAGGTGATAGAGTGAGTTTATGAGTGAGTACGATTTTGGTATTTTGTACATCAAGGGAAAGGAAAATGTTGTCGTAGATGCCTTGAGTAGGAGACCACGTATCTTCTCCTTGGTAACCTTAAAGGTCAATCTGAAGGAACATGTGTTGACACAACTCCCAGGAGACAGTTGGTATTTAAAGGTTACTTCAAACCTCCAGAGAAGGAGGCAGTTAGACCCAAAGTATGAAGGATATAGTCTGGAAATAGAAGGATTTTTAAGATATCGAGGAAGGATGTACATCCCTGAGAATGGGGATATTCGAAGCATCATACTGAAGGAAGCCCATAGATCACTTTATTGTGCGCATCCGGGAGTGAAGAAGATGTACGCAGATATGAAGAAGCTCTTCTTTTGGGTAGGCATGAAACGNNATGTAGTCCATTTCGTCGCCAAATGCCTAGAGTGTCAACAGGTGAAAGTTGACCACCATCACCTGGCAGGCCTCCTACAACCACATGATGTTCCTATGTCCAAGTGGGAAGTCATCTCTATGGATTTTGTTGTGGGGTTGCCGCTCACATTTCATAGACACAATGCCATTCTTATGATAGTGGATAAGTTAACCAAGACTGCTCATTTTATTCCAGTTAGAGACACTTACGATGTCACTGATGTGGCACGTGTGTTTGTAAGTGAGGTTATTCGTGTGCATGGAATACCTAAGAAGATCATTTCAGATAGGGACTCCAGATTCACTTCTAGGTTTTGGACAAGTTTACAGTCAACGTTCGGGACTCAGTTGATCTTAAGCACAACTTATCATCCTGAAACAGATGGGCAGACTGAGAGAGTAAATCAATTCATGGAATACATGCTTAGGATGTATGTAATGGATAATCAGACACAATGGGAGAAGTACCTACCTTTAGTAGAGTTTGCCTACAATAACAGTTATCATAGTTCCATTGGAATGCCACCCTATGAAGCTTTGTACGGTAGGCCATGCAGAACGCCATTGAGTTAGGATAGACTAGAAGACCGAGTGACAGTTGGGCCAGAATTGATTCAAGAAATGGAGGAACAAGTGATTCAGATTAGGGAGAGACTAAAGGAAGCACAGGATAGGCAGAAAATCTATGCAGATGCACACATGACCAACCGAAGTTATGAAGTGGGAGACCAAGCTTTCATTCGTATCAGGACTAATAAGAGTACCATACGGTTTGGGAAGGGGACAAAGTTTTCACCTCAATTTATAGGACCATTCAGGATCCAAGAGAAAATTGGACCCATTGCCTATCATCTCGTACTGCCACCCCACTTGAATAAAACTCATAATGTATTTCATGTATCTGTTTTACGTCATGATGTTGTTGATGGATCACATAAAATAAATTGGAAGGAATTGCAGGTATCGGACGTGGGAACCCTCATGGTAGAACCATTACATGTATTGGACCGTAGAGTCCGACAGCTCAGGAATCGTCTAGTAGACCAAGTTAAGGTCCAATGGGATAAGTATAGTCCAGGATCTGCTACTTGGGAAGATGCTGAGACACTATGGTGAGACTATCGCTCACTATTTGGACCACCTCGAGAACATGTTTCTCGAAGGTGGGGTGTATGTAACACCACCTTTTGACTTAGACAACCAGGATTACCTAAGGCATATATACTTTATTTTCTAGTCACAGTGAAACTATTAAGTGATACACTTAAACTTTAAATTTATGAACTTTTGTGAATGTTTAAATGTTATTGATGATGATGTATGTAATGCAATCTATTATGTGAATGTAAACTTTACGAATGTTTAAATTTTATTGATAATGATGTATATGATGCAACATATTGTGAGAATTTCAATTAAATGAATGTTTAAATGCTATTAGGATGATGTTGGATATTATGCAATGTATTTTGGGTAAATGATAATCTTGTGAATGGGTGTCGAAATTGAATTATGGGATATTATGAGATCTATTTCTAAGTGGAAAACTTTGATGTTAATTTATCGGTACAGGGATACCAAATTGAAATGATGCTAGTATGCAATTACATGATGATAATGCATAGAAATGTATGAGTTTGTGTTACAGACTAATTTGCAGGTTATGGGCTATGAAATAACCAAGGGATAATGATGATGAAAGTGGATATCAGGACCACTAACCGAGAAACATTATGTTATGAATATTGTATGTGAAATTTATATTGGTTTGGATGCATTTCTATGATATGTGGACCAGTGCATGATTTCAGGTGATGACACTGCCCAAAACCAAATAAACGATGACAAAACCTCCAGCAACACGGTGCCATTGTATATTCCATTGTAGGGTGTGGACCCTAGTCCTGTTAGGAGGGGTGGAGGCATTTCCCACCGTGT